>LYUA01000851.1:417135-432782 GCA_002093875.1 Calopteryx splendens
GAATTATATACACACACCCCCCAACTCCCACTCCTCCCCCCCCCCGCGCCTTTATTCCTCCTCCTTTCTGAATGCGTGAGAATGGGCCATTAAATTAATCCTCCCTAACGACCTCCCGCTCGCCCGCAGGGAATATCGTCAAGTCCGCTTAATAACACTTGGCGTATGCGGCAGCGGCGGGTAATGGGTACAGGAACGAAAGATAAATAATATGGAGACTCGATCTCCCCCACGGATGGCGATCGATGCCCGAGAAGACGACAATCCCCCCCCCCTTTTGCGTCATCCACGTCCCCACCTCCTCCGATTTCCCCGGGCTAATAATCGCATTCGGCTCGATTTAATGAAGATTGACGATTCGAATTGTGGGAAGGGGTTCAGAATCCATATTCATGTCCACGGATTCGGTAACGATTTAATGGCATCCCCGACCGATGATGCTAACCATGTTAACGAAGACCCCGTCTGTCCATCAGCGGAAAATACCGACGATACCGTATTACGGCTCGCACGTCCAAAGCAAGTCCCCCGCCTCACCCCTCGTGCCTGCGCACAGCTTTCTACACTAGCTCGTTAAACAATCCCGGGAGCGGTGCCACTAATGAACAGGATGCTGGCTGTGTTATACGAGAGCTTCAATAAAAGCGGAATGGAAATGATAGTGAAGCCACTTAAGCGCGCCCTTTAAAATAAACGTTTATTTTACAAATTGATCGTTGAATTTGCATTTATTAATAGGGCCATAAAGTTAAAGATCATGTGCCAAAATTGAGCGTTTTACGTCCCCATTAGCAAGTATTGCAAGATTGTTTCACCAATAAAAGAAAATCTCTCCCCGAGCGAACTTGACAATGAACAACGTGCCAAGTGATGGAATTACTATTTCAATCTTCCAAGCAGGACAGAAACTCAAGGAGCCCCTAAATTTAGGTGATTAATCAACACAGCCTAAATTGATATGGAGCTGAATAATTGCACGTGCTCTGTAGCTCAACTAGTTAAAAATAAAACCTCAAGTTTCCATGTTTTTATCGCAAATCACCGATCACTGGTACCGCACAGAGACGGTATGAGAACGACAGAAATGGATAGATTTAACTAAAATTGGTCTTAAAATAATTGAGGTACTGCCACGAAGACGCTTAATTGGTTCATGAGCAGAGAAATAACGATCATATGCCGAAAATAAACCGTCAAATACCTGATGAGTCAGTAACATAATTTCATCCCTAAGAGGATTTACTAAATATGTGCAAAATAATTAAACAAATAAAATCCCAGGACTAGAAAAAATCTACTTCTTGACCTTACCTCAAGAGATTAATATAGTGCATAATAAATTCTCTAAAGGGGTAAGGAAATTTAATGTACTTTAGTGAAATTGGAGATATTAATAAAGGAAATTATTCTTTACGGGGGTATTCAAACGAGTAGGTACTTTCTAAAAGTATATCGAAGAAGTTCACATTCATAAAAACAAACTGAACCTTCCCTGTATAAATGTTCACGGAATACAGAAATAATCAAATAATTAGCTATTTACATATTCCCCAAAAATAATGAATCGTGTTCGTAAGCTCACCATCGGTTTGCAGGGGCATGGAACCGTCTACGCGTGGAAGTCATCGCAACCTCTATTAGATCAATTCGCCATGCCCATTAATATCCAGCGAAAACCGCAACTCTAGCTGAGGAAAGCACTTCCACGCTCACTCCCGCAGATTCAACGGTTTAACAGCTCGTAACTCAAACTTCACGCTTCTGTTGCAGACCGCCTTACACCCAGGGCAAACCTGCTATGGACCACCGACGCAGATCCTCCTGGAGCCAAGGATGGCCCAGCTGGAAACTCTCGAAGCCAAGGTAAGTTTTATTATGAAATTCCGAAGGAATGTTGTTCAGCCTCTCGATTTATCCACATAAACCACTTTGATTTGCGACAAAACAAGCGGGCCAACACTCACTTTTCCATTAATATATTTCTTGAGTTTTTCTGATCTTCATCAGCATGTATGCTAATCAGATCTCTTAATAAACAATATCTTATTTTTTAACAGAGAAATAGAGTAGACACAAATGGTAGCTTGAACTAACAAAGCACGCTAATTACTTGGTGCGAGTATGAGTACATTTTAATTCTGCGCAACATAAATATCTTCCTAATACACATTGAAATAACTGTCATTTTCATTGAAAATGACAACACTTGAAAGTTCCTATTCGAAAATAGCTCTAGTTACCTACAAAATCCATTAAATTGGATGAAAGGATTAACTTCAACATTTTCCATGAAAACTAATTAAAATTTGGCCAGAAATATTCCCGCTCCATCATTACTAACTAGTTTCTACACGCTATGATACATATCTATTAAATAAAATACCCAAAATTGTCTGTTATTTTACATGCCGAGTTGATTACCCTTCCTGTAAACCACATAGGGAAACATAAATGGTCCAAACAAGCACACCCATGCTTGAAGTATCAATTTAATATTCGGGAAACGCATTGTAATACAACAAATGACATAATTTATATACAGTGTTCATTCTGCATCAATAGCACAGAGTAAGGATTATTAATAACATAATGCGATTTTATTTACCCAGGTAGCACTACTACTGTTAAGAATTACCTAATTCTTGCTCTATATAGTTGATAAATTTGAAAATACCATTGCGACCAAGGAAAAATGTATAATATTTGAATCAAATAAAACAAAATCAAATTTTATTAGTCAATTTCCAACAGAAATAATTTTCTTAGGGTTTATAAAAATAAATTCGTAAATTGAGTCGGGAATGTGTTCCACAGCCGCCATTGCGCCGCCGCCAATGTGCGCTCACACACTTTCCTTGCGAGCCTTTCGCTTCTCTGGATTCCCAGAAATAAGGAGTTGTGAAAATGTGGGTCTTATGATAAGGGTAATCGGTACAAAAGAATAATAAAGGCCTTCAGCACTTTAGGATTAACCCTTTCTACTACACTACCGCCATTGAATACGCGATGAACACGCCCAATTGCCAAGAGAACAATCCACCGTTGTTACGAAGAAGTTAAAACAAAAATGAGTAGGAAGTAGTATAGAAAAATTTATACACTCACAACTTGATGCATGAAGATTTCAGGTGAAAGGCATTGATTGCCCTCACCGCATCCGTATCTCCTTGTATTCCAGATGGCAAGCATCGAAGTATCCCTGTCGGTGACACCGAGGAGGCGAAGGACGCCGAGTCAGTCGGGAATTACGACCGCCACCCCTTCTGCGCCGGCGACGCCCCTCGGGGATCGAGGGATCCGCTCCTATCCCTCCAAGTCCTCCCTGACGGCACCCAGTCCGAGGCCCGTGATGAAGCCTATGTCTCCACCAACGCCGGTGCCACAAAAAACAGTAATCTCCACCCCTGACAATAATTCTGATCACGCACCTCCTGAGCTGGACACACTGAAAAAAACCCTGCGAGAAAAGGAAACCGTCATCCAGTGGTGAGTCTGTTTTTCACGGGGATAGCAGCATGGTAGAGTTCTACATTTCAGTGAAAACATTTTCAAATATAGGAAAATTAAGCTTTTGTCAAAGTAGAGAGACTGTAAATGTCTTTGATTAAAACCCACTAACGTAAATCCAAATTTATGTACAATTCAGACTATTCTACACTCATTTAGTCATCAAATCCTCCCACAGGTACTGAGTGTGAACCACATCAATGAAAAGTATCTTTGTCATCGAAATGCAACAACAAGGAAACCAAGCATAAGAAATTAAATATGGCTCAAAGATGCAAAAACTTATATTTTAGGCAAAGATGAATATTGTATTTTTAAGGATTTCCAATATCTTATTAGGGAATTGCTAATTATTATTATCACATATTGTTTTGGTAAAAACAAATTAATTACATGCTGAAGTCTCGGTGGTGAAAGTGAATGTTATCCTCTTTTTCAGAGGAAATGTTTTCTAATGTAAAAATTATGAACCGTATCAATGAAATAATGAATTCTGGAAATTATGAGGCACAGCCTTCTAGGGCGAATGTCTTTCCCTGCAGAAAGGGGATTCATGGCCTCCATGGTCATCACTACATAAAATTATTGCACGAAAAATCACTGTACTTGCACAGCAGAAGATGATTGCAACTGTTGGAATTGTAATGCTGTGATGATATTTGAGGAGAGGTCAAATAGAAATAATTAAACATAAATCTTAAAAAATAAATATGAATCCCTCAGATTTGTGAAGTGAAATTAAAGCATAGATGAAATTATTGCAGTTACTGCTAACTTAATTACGTTCAATTGGATGACTCGACAGCTAAGACAACTTGCATACTTATGGTCCAATGATTCCTATGTACATTTATGAGCAAATGGAACTTATGTGTGAGCTATGGTTACAAACAGTTCCAGAGAAGTTTATAGTAGATGAGAGGGGAGTCTACTTAGGGTAGCCATAATACTGAACAGAAAATAGGGAATGGGTAGTAAATATAGGGCATAAGAGCATTCAAATATAATTAAAAGAGATGTAAGTAGGTCCGAAAAATATGACCCAAATGCAAGTGAACATTTAGACAAATAGTCTACCTGTTCACTTGCAAAGAAGAAATAGATAGTGTACATGATGAATGAGAGGAAATGGCTCGGAAAGGGATCACCAGAATGATATAGAAATGATCAAGTAGGAAAACAAATAGAATTTTAGAGGAGAAAAGATTTAATGATAAAAACTAGTTTAAAAACAATTGAAATATGTGCATTGTAGTCACATATGTTAAATAACAGGATATATAGAAAATAATAGTTATATCATAATGGCGTGGCCAGGAAATTACTTTCAGGGTTTTCATCCAAGGGCATCCATACCTATCCATCCAATCCATATCATGCACACTGGTCAATTGAGAGTTTACTGTATATATGGCACTCTTTCTTACATGAACCATTTTGCTTTCCCTCCTTTTTTGCCTATAATACTTTCCAAAGCCTTGAATATTTAAAAAAAATTAATTTTTGGATTTCATGGTTTTTAATCCTCACCAACACTGGTCTGGCTACACCAACGTATTTCATATTATGGCTAGACAAAGATTTAAGAGAGGTGATTTATCACAGCTTCCAAGGGTAGCTGGATATTCAGATCATAATCTAGTAGTGATGACATGTAAAGTTAAGTTAATAGGATTAAAAGAGGAAAGGACAGTATAGGAAAGGTGGAAAGATCTTATATTGCATTACAGTTCAGCCATGTTGAAAAAAATCTGCACAGAATACTTTGTTCACTCCCTTCTTGAGGGAAATACCCCCACTCTTGTCATCACTCTCTCTAACATGCCTCAATAAATTAATTAAATGGCTCATAAGAGATACAGGGAATGTGGAGAGAATGCTATGGTATAAATATCAAGCTATCGAACTCAAATAAAGGAAATGCAAAAATATAAGGTTAGCTTGGTCATGGTATGTTGTCATCAAAACAGAAACAATATCGAGGAAAATGAAGATGAAATAAGCAGCTGAAATATATAATATCCCCATAAATTTATTCAGGACTTTTGAAAAAATTATAAGTAAAATTTCTTTTTTGGCTCTGCCAAAGCATTTGTAAGGAAGAAGTTAGGTCAGAAGACTATAGGGTAATTTTTATTCATCCTCTGAAAAATTGTGAATCTAAAAGGTTGGAGAGAAGTGAAAATGACCAAAGGAGTAAGTCAGAGTTTTAGGAAGGGGAAGGAAATGAATGATTCCATAGCAGTAGTGACAGTGATAATATTGATAGAAAGGAACATAGAATATTTATGATTGTTCTCTGGATATCAAGAAGGTATTTGTAAGACATAAATGAAAAAAGTGCTTGAAAATTTAGTCAAATAAAGGAGTATCCTGGAAGGATAGGTGTCTTGTTCAAAACCTTTCCATGAATCAGAATTAACAATTTATGGCAGCAGATGGAGAAATGGAATGGCCAGTTACACGTGTTGCTGAACAGAGGTTTACATATTCATTAACCACAACAGATAAACTAAAAAGATATGTGGGACGCAAAAGTGCATAATACACGCATGTTATTTCTCCAAAAAAATAGTCAACAGCAAAAAACTTACTAACTGAATTTGATTCCTACCCAATGAAAAACTTTATTGATCGTACACCACCTGCAGGAATGAGTGTAACCACAGACTGAAATGTCCCACATGTATCACTGATCATACGATGATATTCATATTCATACATATAGGTAAGTGCAATATTTTGCCAATAAATTATTTTTTCAAAAGCTCCACTCTCCCACAACCAGTGGTGTAGCCAAGGGATTCGGCCACCCTCTAAATCCCTGAAATTTAAACACCACAAAAACCGTTGACAAAGTGGAAAAGTAAATTATTAATCAATAAAGCTTTAAGATAAGAGAAATTAATTCTTCTCACAAAGTTGGTAATGAAGAGCACATACACCTACAGAGCACATTAACCTCCCACCCACTCCCAAATTTATTTATTTTCTGGCTACGGCACTATCCATAATAACAAAGCATGTCTTTGCATTATATACATTTTAGAACACATGGGTGCCCACATGGGGTTCATGATGAAATCTGCATAATTAAAAGTTTTGTGGGGATGGGAGGACAACAACAAAATTACAAATTCAACAGTGTATTTTCTCCATCTTTATCTAATGCTTTTCAAATTTAAATTTTCTGCAAATGTAATTAGGCTAGAAACAATTTACATTCATTTTATAACTCATTTAAAATATTACAATATATAATGGTAAAACGATTATATATGAAGTGTTTTTTTCAATTTCTTTGGGGGTATGTGTGGATGTGTTTGACAGGAGGATTGAGTTATAGAGTTTGGGGGGCGGGAGGCTGAAGAGCAGTTCTAGTTATATCTAGGAATCAACTTTCTACTATCAAAATAATTTATTTTCACTAATACTCCATGTAAGAGAGCAAAAGGTAATGTTGGCCATGCCCAAAATAAACAAGATTTTAACACTATAACAGTTTCCTTCCTTTAAGATGCACTAAAAAGCAAAAAAGGGGCCAAGATATAAAAATATATACCCTTTTGTAAATCCTCAGGCCCCATCTCATGATAGTTAGTTCATAATCCTCAAATAAAAGATGGTATAAAATATTTACAAAAATATCATATTTTTGCAAAATTTAATACAAGCCTCTATAATTTGTCCAGCAATTGCATATGGTTTGCAAATTCCTGCATTTTCAAGAGTTATTCCATCTTTACAGTTATTATGGCTTCCATTCATTAACCTTAAGAGTATGGTAGCTTTCCTATGGCTTCTTTCCAAATGATTTCATATGAATATTTTACACATTTTTATATAAATAGTACTAATTAAAGGAAAAAGAGCTAATGAATAAGAATGAGATTACAATGGCCAATCAAGGCTTTTTAAAGCAAACTACATCCTTTTTTTGCAGCTTGAAACAACAGTTGGGGAGGTGGCCAGGCACAGCAAATCATAACCAGTGGGATTTCCTGACAAATGGCACCAAAGGCTCTAACATAGTGAAGACCATTACAGGAAGGAATGGTGAAGCTCTGAAATCTCCACTAACCAAAGAAGAACGCTCTGCAGCTGAGCGTAAGCTGCGTCACCTGCGACAGGATGTAGATGCTCGGCGACGTACAATTCAGGGCATACAGGCATCACTTGCTGCGCTGCATGTCACTGAGTAATGATATGTCTATTTGCTTTGGATTATACTTATTGGCAGTATCCTCAAGAGAATAATGATGTTTTGGAGGGGGGGGGCAACAAAGTTTAAATCATCCCTTTAAATCCAAATTCTAAAAAAAATGTAATTCCTGTCTAAAACCAATGTATTCTCATATTGTATAAAATTTTCTCACTTGTAGCAACATTGATGTGAGGATACAACAGGCAGAATTGGAGTTCAGCCTAGGAAGAGAGGAGTTAGAACTTTTAACATTGCTTGAGCAGATAAGAAACCTTCAAGCTGCCATTGAAGAGTCAGAAGAAATATTACTGGCTACAAATTCTCATGCCTTGAGACAGCAACTAAGGGATATTCCTGGAAGCTGCTCTTTATACTGGTATAGTCTAAGAAAAGAAGGCACATGGCACATGCTACTTCTTGTATTTAAACTTACCTAATTTTTGAAAGTTTTGGTTTTCTGTAAAATAAATAGATCTAACATCTAAGTTTTTCATTCTATGAGTACACTTTCTTTCATATTATTAGCCTTAAAAGTGCTACATATTAACATTATTAAATGAGTGCATTTTCCAAAAGTTTCGAGATCATGAGTCTTTCATTTTAAATTTTAGTTTTTTTACTCAAACTTTCTTTATGAAATTAGAGTACTTGTTATTGCCTGATAAATACGGTAATTTCAGCGATTTGTATTGGTCCCCTCAAAACCTTTTGTAAAATTGTATAAATTTAATTTACCTGCCTATCACAGTCCTTTTTACTCTTTTTATTAATTCTAACAGGTGTTTGAAAGAAAGTGGCAATGGTCGTTGGGAAATTAAAGCTGTTGAAGTGAATGTGGACCTTCGTAGACCAAGTTTCAGTGTTGTGACAAAACGGCGTAGCAGTGATGGAAATAAGTCTGGGTTGTTCATTGAATGGGCAACTTCAGCTTGTCCCCTTTCTCATGGTGATAGGTAAGCAAAAAATGTTTCCACTCAACTTGAAATTCCTAGTGTCACCACATATTCTGAAAACATCCAGTTATTCTCCAGTTTCCCATATTCACAAAGAGTTTACACAAAATTGCAAAGGGTATTGAATAACCAGAATTAGAATAGACATTCTCACTACAATTTCAATAATTGAAATAATTTATACAAACTCATTTTACAGTCAAATTTAACATTAGTACTTGACCACAAACCCACGCTACCTATTATATTCTATTGTACCAGTGAAAAAATCACAAATCTATGATATACATTTACTATTGTCTCTCATATAACTGTGCCAATAAGTGAAATGTGGATTATTAAAACCCTACCATCGTCAAAAAAATTAATCCATTCTTCAAAATCAGAGGTCAATCAACCTCCAAGTGATCCTTTACATCATTGTAGGTCTACTGAGCAGATGTAATTTTTTACCATAGCAATCCATAGATTATTGTAACATCTTTTTCAAACATGCACTCAATGAATACCTACCCTTTGTGAAAACTACTGCTGGATTTCAACAATAACTGTTTAAACCCAACAGTTTACTCTAGGTCATTAACATTAATTCAATTGTTATTTACAGAAAATTTAACAATATGAAATTTACTGTTTGAAATTCAACCGATTCTTTAGATATTTTTCACAAAACATAGATACCTACGTAGCACACTTGCAAAAAAAAGCACTTTTATTGAGGCACTTAGCATTTTAGGCACCTTGGTGGAGGCACTAATGACATGCCTAATGTATTCTTCCAAACAGTTTCTGAAAAGCACCTTTCAAATGCTAGAGTAACCTTTGTATTTTGCCACAAGTAGCATTCATTTTATCCCTTCTGTTAACACAGCCCAGCCCTGACAAAATCATAGGAGTAACATTTAATTTTGTACTAACAAATATTGCAATACAGGCTACAAATTATAACTCCTCAAAATATATCCTATTAGAAATTTGAATGTGTATGCAATACTATTGTTGGTTCTTTTACATTTCAACATGTAAGTTTTTCATATGTTTATGAATTCCAATATGTTCCACATTTTCACAGCAATTCCATGAAAGATATAACTGTCAATTTTATAAAACTTTTTTCCTGCTTCCCTAATACCAACATACAGCCATTAACTGTGATGGGATATATGTATTCAATTCTTGTCACAAGAACATTTTATGAATATATAAAGGCCAATCCTAAGATATCCTAATCAGTTGATATTAAGGTCTACAATTTGTAATGAATACATATGTTGATCATACATTATCATGTTTAATGAACAATGTGTTCTAAAATTCTTACTATATAATTTACCTATTAGGATAGAACACACCTATTTTTGGTGCCATGAAGTCACACATGAGCTATGTCAAAAAGGCATGCATTAGGTGACTTCAATGTGCCTTATGGGTAGGAAGCCCTTAAAATAGTATGCAAATCTGTGTCATACACAGCTGTTTGCCATTTACATGTGGTTGGAACTGCCACATTTTCTTGTTATATTGGTGACAAATTTTGATGCAATTATTATTGTGTACAACTAGGGTTTGCTCACATATCCCATATGGGAAGGTGCAGGGAGTCAATTATAAATATATTACCCCATATAGTAAATTATAGCTATATTGCTCTGCCTCCAAAGAATATCCGAGTTCAATTTACCATGACTTGATAAGCATTTTATACATGCATGAGGGTCTTGACAGAAATGTTTTCGACAAATAACTTACGGAAAAGGACTTTTGATCAAATTAATCCATTCATTCAATTACAGGATCATTGAGGTGAATGGGGAATCAGTCATTGGAAGCAGCTCAGATGAAATGCGAAGGATATTGGCAACAGTGTCAGGAACAGTGTGTGTAGTAGTGCTCAGAAAGGTTAATCCTACAAGGAGGACAGAGACCAGCTTGAAAAAAGATGAAGAAGTCAGGAGTGAGGAGGTAGTGACAGCAATGAAAAAAGAAAGAGATGCTTTGAAAGGAGAGAACCTTCGCCTAACACACCGAATATCATATCTTGAGGAACAAGTAGTGGAACTACAGACAGCAGCTTCAGGCAGTGACGCATCAAGAAGTTCCATATCAGGCAGCTGGAAGACTAGCCAACCCCCTTACTTACCACTCACATCACGCTCCTCCGAAAGCAACCACCAAGGCAAACACGAAGAAAGGAAATGTGAGGGAAAGGCATCCCAAGGAAGCATTAGTGACCACAATGGACAGGTGGCCGCTCAGAATCATAACAGTTACTCTAATAATCCAACCACCCAACACATGCAAGGTGGGTCCTCCACTCCAAGGCCTCCTGTGCCCCCCAAAAAGCCTCTTAGGCTTTCACTTCCTCGTGCAACAAGCCTACAGTCAGTGGAATCTCTCCCTGCTGACACATCCCTCCTGGCAACACGCAAGCCAACTAAGAGGAACCACCGAGGTGAACCCCCTGTACTGCTTGTTGAAACCCCACAACCCCCTCCACGTGCCTCCTCCCGGGCAGATTCTTGCCACTCAGTGTCATCAGCACCCTCCCGACACCATCACAGTTCCCAAAGGTTAAGCATGGATTCACAAACACTTTTCGATGCTCTTTCCCACAGGACAAGAAAACAAGCAAACAGTGTCAAAAATGATTGCTAAGCTTTCTATATTGTTTTATGTTAATCTAAATGTAAATAAATGTTTCCTCAATGAAGTGACTATTCTTATTCCCTTATTACCACTTCATTTTATGTAGTATGGAAAAATGACTGCCCCAATCATCTGCAAAGGGTCCAGTCTACAAGTGTCAACCTGATTAACCAGGTAAATAATACACACACCAGTAAAACCTGAGGTCACTGGTGCAAAGGGTTTCATGGTGTCATAAGTGAAATTTAATTTTCTATATTTTTTTGCTGTCACAGCAGCATAATGTAGGTACCACTAATCAAATGGAAAAATAAAAATATTCAAGTAAATGAATGAACCAATTTGAGATAATGCACCAAGCTGAAACAGTTAATTTGCTTTAAAAAGATACTCTCTGAGTAAAGCTTACAAGCAAATGGGTATTGAATTATGCAACCATTTTGTTACAAACTATCAATATTGATATTATAGAAATATAATACAGCAAGTACTTGAGATGCATTGATATTCCTACTGTTTGGGTTAAGTGAAAGCTATATTTAATTCAATTCGGGTAAATAAAAATCAAAACCTTAAAATAATAATGTATATAAGGGTTCATTCAACTTGTATAAGTAAATTTCATTCTTTAAATCTATTTTATTCACTTTATATAACAAGTTTACTGCCTGAATCAGTCATGAAAGACAAATAAAATGTTCTTATAATAGTTCAACCCCAACTTATAAACATAAGACACACCTACTTGAAATTATATCCGTAAACTGTATGCTCCATTTCACAAATCTGATTTTGTTTAGCCATGCTGTAAAAAAAAGATGAGACAGGTAAAACAGAGGTAGCATAAATAATAGATAAGTGTAGAATTCTTAGTAGAAATTTCAGGATATTTTAAGACAACATTTAAGTACTGTAATAGCCTATTCCAGAATACAGTAGTTTCTTCCAATAGACATTAAATAGTACTACTTTTTATACTTACTTCATATTTTAGATATTTCATGAGTGCAGTGAAAACAGTTCTTTTCGCAATTGTATCCAAAATACTACAGACACTAATACATTAATGTCATAATGGTAAGCGGTGAGTTATGGTAATATTTGATTTTTATAAACGGAAAGAAAATGGGTCTAGTGTTCTCTTAAAAAATGTGGAAATATATAAGTTAATCTTTTCTGGGTACCAGAACCTTTTGGTAAATAAGAATGGGAATTATATAAAAATGTGTGTATCAGAAACCGATGTATTTCAAATATACCAGTACATCAGTCGATATGAATATTGGAATTATCATAGTGCTGTTATTTTTTTATATTTGCTAACTGACGCGGTGCCGAAATAACAAGTTCACGGGTAACAATAATGTTTTTATTGTGAAATAAGCTAGCACATCCAACAAGCAATACCTCTTGTATCAGAGCAAAATATGGAGTACACCGCTGCAACCCTCGCACCAATGCTCGAAGACACGCGCGAAAACATAAAATAAAAAACAAAGGAAGTGCAAATTGCGCACATACACATAAATTTTGGAATTCAAAATCGCAACTCTTAATTGTAGTCTACCCGTAACGGGGTGGTTTTTAAGGACACGATTGCTAATTGGCACCCACATCGCATCAATCTACACAAGTTAACCCATTCTTCAAATTCGTATTTTCTGCCTCCCTTCTCTTCCTCCCCATACGTGCTTAACCAACATCCTCTCCTCCACCACAATCATCTTCAACAACCCATTACCGCTCTATACGCAATGGATCAACTTCTCCAGTCTAGATTTCTCCCAGCAACCTTCTCTCTATCCCTACCATGCCCAGAACTGCTTCGTTCGTTTTCCAAACAAAAGTACTACTCTTTTTAAATAAATCGGAACTTTTTTATTTCCATTGTTTGCTATAACTTGAGTTTTTTCTAAATACTAGTTAATACATTTTTAAATGTATACCCTGACAGTCTTTTGTTAAAATTTCCTTTGGTATCATATGATTCCAAAGGAAATTAAAAAACTCTCAGGATAAACAAATTAAGACATAGTTAGGCACCAAAAAGGTGGTATCTAAGATGTGATCCATAAGATGATGATTCCAATGAAATAATTGCGAATGAGTTACTAAATAGGTGATTTTTTATAAATACTAGGGAAAGTCAAGAGTATACCCCTATAGGTACCTAGAAACTGGAAAATACCTAGGAAAACCCTGATAGTAACCTAAGGTAGTACCAGCAACTATGGACACAAATATACCTAAATTTTTTGTCCTGGTACCTATCATTGCAAAAGTATTTGAAATGTTTGTAAGTAAACAAAAGTACTTTGAAATGAATAATCTCCTATCTAGCTAGTCAGAGTAAATGTGCAGAATTAGCAAACTACCATAAAAATCAATATTGGAACCCTTTGAGATGAGGTGTTCTTCCTGCGGTATTTGATTGCATCTCTCAAATAATTCTTACAAAAAAATTGCAGTATCAGGCTTCCACATTACAGAGCAGATTTTTGAATAATATCTTTCAAATTGTTGGTGTGGAATCAACATTTAATTGCAGGAAATAAAACAATATCATGAGGTGCATGCTTATTAAGAAGGTTAAGACAATGTGTCCCAAATAAACCTAGTGTCAAAAATCCATATTATGTTTTCTTCCATTACTAAATTGCAAAAAAATGGGGATTCGAGTACAGAGCAATGTTCCACCAATAGAACACTGCAAACCACTGTTCATTCAACAAAAAGTAATAATGACAATGTCTGTGTGTTATATTAAAAAAGAAATTTTCTCTCAAAGAAACTCCAGGCAGCAGTCAATAAAAAAAACATTTTTCAACAAACAAATGGCAAATATCAAGACCTGATGTTTGACCTGGCAATGGAGTAAATTGATGTACCTGGATTCCTCTGAAAAGCTAATTGAGCGCATCTTTGAGAGTTGAAGGCTCAATAATAGTGGACATCAAGTGCATCACACTACAGTGAAACAGTGAATGCACAGGCAGTGTGCCACATGGGGAAGGCTAAATTCCTTCAATCCCTTCATCAACACCTGTGAATTTGTCTAAAAAACAATTGCATGTTGCTAAATGGTGCTATGGAATAATACAGTGGATATTTTGAGCCAAAACATGGGTTGATATCTATCACAAAGATTATGCAGCCTCCAAGATATAAATTGATGAATTATACATTCTTATACACATTTAATTTTTAAGCGAATGAGCAAATAATTAATAAGGATAATAACATTTTTCATAACACATTAATGAGAAAATGCAAAAAACTATTAAAAAATTGAATTTATTGCTTTGCACATACATTATCACACAAAAGGGAATGATACAATTTCACAATAGAACACAATAGCCTTTCAGGACTGCACAGCTTTTGCTTTGTCACACATCCTACCCAGCAGCCCTGATAGCTGAACAAGGGTGGTTAAACCTTCCGATATTCGAAGGTGAGTAGTAGCTATTTCCTGAAAATTAAATTTTTAAATTGAATAAGGAAATTTCAAGTCATTAAGTAAAGACATACAATAACAAATAAAATGAATTGAGTGATTTCCAAAATTAACTTCCATTACCATTATTTTTTTTATTTACTGATATTTTAGGAAACAAAATTAGGGCACTATGTGTCAATAGTACAAAGATATATCTGAATTGAATTAAAATAATTCTCACCTGTATAAAATATAACTTCAAGTTAATTGGCATATCAAAGTTCTTGCAGATACGAAAAATATTTCCTACAATGTCTTCTGATGCATACCCCAAAGTCCATAAGTGATGCAAAATCTTAAAAAATGAATTAAATCAGACATCAATACACATGCTACGACAAAAGTATGAACAGATGGTATTGACCATATGGAAAGGTAAAGCAAATACAGTGAAACTCATTTTCTATAACCAGGAGAATTAGGTAATATTTCCATGGACTAAATCATGGTTAGCATTATATTAATGTTATTCAACTACATGGCTACTTGCAGAGGATTAGAACATTAAAAAAATAGTATATAAATGCAAAAACTGCATATTATGTAGAAATATCTCTAGGGATACTAATTGAATACATAGTTCATGTCAGAGGTGAACAGTGTTTTTAGCATGGGAGGGGTTGCAGACCAATGGGGGGAGGAAGTAGAGTGGAGATTTAAAAGATACCAATCAAGGGAAAGAAAGAATTTCAATTTAAATTATGCGAGTGGATTATTACTATTCATTATGCAATGACAGTTTCCATTGACAACACAAGAATTTCTACTAACCTACATCAAATGTATCTAAAAACGAGAAATTATGCCCTTGGACCTCAGCACATGGGCCTATTACTAT
>LYUA01000851.1:512889-522914 GCA_002093875.1 Calopteryx splendens
CACTAACTTCTTGGGTTTCACCATAAGTGATAATTTCTCATGGCAAGAGCACATAAATAATGTTACCAATAAAGTGGCAACTGGTCTCTTTATGATAAGAAGACTCAGTTTGGTAATCTCTCTGGAATGCCTTAGGTTCTTATACTTTGCTAGGATTCATTCCTTTCTCACATATGGCATTATCATAAGGGGCAACTCTTCCCAATGTAAGCGAGCTTTCTCTCTACAGACACAAGCTGGAAAAGCAATTGCTGGTGTTTTAATTAGAGAACACGGCAAACCCATTTTCAGATCACTGAAAATTTTAACTTTACCCTGCATCCTACAATGCTCCTCCTTTGTCAAGGAAAATCCTAGTATATTCCTACCTAACGGCTCTTTGATTTCCCATGATACTCAAGATAATAGTGATGTACACCTCAAAAGATATAATTCCAGCCTCACCAAAAATGGCCCACATTTTGTGTGTGCTCGTATCTATAACCATCTTCCTCCAACTCATAACTATATCTATAACCATCTTCCTCCAAAACTGAAACGCATTTCTGCAGTAGGGAAATTCAAAAGGCAATTGAAGATTTTCCTTCTTGAGAATTCAGTTTATAGCACCTCAGAATATCTGAAGTTATTTGTATAAGTGATGGCTTCCCATGTCTGTATGACTGATGAAATAAAGAATATTTTATTATTTGCTATTATTATTAATAAAATATCTAAGTACTTACACTTTATTAACTAAATTTAGATGGATTACACGACTCATAACTTTTCTTATATTTTTTATTTATCATATCATATTTGGCTACAACTGCTACATGTTAATCATAATTAGTGTTTTATATTGACCAGGGAACATTTATAATAACACAAAAAAATTACAAACAGGGTTGACAAAGTGTTATCACATGTGAACATGTATATAATAACCTCTAGAGTATAGGGTGAATGTTTCATGTGGAAAAGGTGTTTGCTACTCATATATTCCTCACCTACTCTTATCATTGTTTATTAATTACAGTCTATATCAAAGAAAGCAAACAACAATAAATGATGAATTTGAAATGAATGTTGAGAAAGGAACCTTGGGTAACGTATAGTAGAGACCCATATGTGATAATTCAGCTTATTAGTGCTGGACATAGGATATGTATGAATTTCCCAGTTAAATATACTTGCAATATGATGATACTGTCAATCTTATGTTTGCATTAGCCACTCTTCAGGAAAAATTGCTCATTTTTAATCACTTTGGCATTGTATGAGTGTTTATATTCATCACATAAGCATTTTTTTATTAGCTTATTTTCCATTCCAATACTTAATTTAAGTTTTTTGTAACATATCAAAATCAATCAATCACAGTAATTAACCCGAAGGTCGATTTGGTAGGTGAGGATGGAACTAACCCTGTACTAAGCCCAACAGTGTGTGAAATTCACACATTTGGATAGGGTGGTCTGTTCCTTTCCCTGCTCTGCCTGTGATTTCCCAGGATGACCTGGTACCCGAAAAATGGTACACAGCNTTCCCAGGATGACCTGGTACCCGAAAAATGGTACACAGCTTGGGTGAAACAGAGGGTGCCCAGAATCGGTCGTCACCAGAATCGAACCCGAGCCCTCCAGTCAGAAGTCCATCACTCTAACCACTGGGCCAGCACTTTTAGTTTCATAAATGCATTATGAAATAATAACCTTTCATAATCTTAAATGTGATTTTGGAATCGGCCCCTCATAATAATGGAATAAACAGACACTGCATCAATTACAATGTGGAATGTGTATTTATATTCCATTGTTGATTGTGTAATCACCTCCAAGATGCAAACAAGAAGCTTTGGATTTTCAAAAAACAATATATATTTTTATGCACTATTTATAATATGTAGGGGCATAGTTATCCAGTTGGTAGAGCATTTGGCGGCTAACCAGAGGGCCCAGGTTCGATTCTAGATTCTGAGTGACACCTCTGGACACCCTCGGCTTCACTCAAGCTGTGTGATACTTGGCCAGAACTTCCTGGGAAACTGCAGGTGGCATTGGCTAGTCCTCCTACCCTGATGTGAATTTCACCCCCATTGGGCTTAGTAATGGGTGAGCTCTACCCTCACCTATCAAACAGCCCTTCGATTACTGTGTTAATTGTTTTATAATATAGGTACTTGTATTATACAATTCATTGCCGAGCTTACTGGTATCCTCAAACAGGCTAAAATCAGTGCCCATTTTGTTGGTTGTGTATCAGTGAAAAATATTGGTATAAAATGTATATTCCTCTACTAATAATAATGTACCCAGTGGCAAAATTTGAAATAATTTTTTATTTTGCATTTATAATATCCTGCTTACTGGTGTATGCAGACATTTCACCTGAATTTTTTTCCACCTAGGTTGTGTATATGTCCATGGGTTTTTCAACTACCTTCTTCATTCATTCAAAATTTATTTAAAGATGAGTTGGGACATTTTCACAGAATTATCCAACTACTTAAGGCCGAAAAGCTATTTTCCAATTCCTCTTGTGTTCTTATATTGCTGCTTCATTCCTTTTGTGGACTTTTGAGTTTTTATCCTTACTTCTTTTTCCCTTTGCCTTTCCTTGCCTTCTTACTCTTAGCACGCTCAAGTTTTCTTTGCTTGTATGCCCGCCAGTGTGTCTGAATTATGCGTGCTGCAACACGTCGTCGCAGATCCTCAATACGTCTTTCCATCAGTAAATGTTCTTCATATGCTTTTTCTTCCATTAGAATTATATACTCCTTTTCTTGTTCATCAAATCTTTCCTGAAAATAATTTTTAAATGCGGCATGTTGGGCTTTTTTCTATTATTATTTATGGTAAACAATTTTACTTTATTTATTGAAAAGTAATAAATGTCAAGTATTTAATATCATTTACATTGAAATGCAGTAAGAATGGATATCAAAGTTGTAGGTAAATTGAAAAATAGAAGTTATGAAAAAATCAGAACCAGACCAATAGCAGATTTTTTTCCAATAATTTAAGAGTTAAAATTCTGATACTGCTATCCATTGCTGATAATACTGGCTGGTTACTTATTCACAATTAGTTCACCATATTTTTTGTTATTTTCCTCCTCTAAGTAAATAATACACATGATTAAACATTTTCTTACATCAAGTTAAATGTAAAAACTCATAACTACATAGTCTGTGAGACTAAAGAATTGGAACTTCATCTTGTAAAATTCCATTTGCATAAATTTATTTTAATGAACTTAAAAAACACTTTTGCCATTTTTCTGTATGGCTATTATAATTTCAAGGCAGAATCTAATTCATGGGTTCATACTTCATTCCACTCTAAATACATTACTCATGTAGACATATGGCCTTCCTTGAATGCCAGAGTATCTCTTTAGGGGTTGTCTTATGATATATTAAGGATAAAGAGAAAGATTTCCGGAAGATTCTGCAAGTTCTTGTGATTGAATGGCACTCATAGTGGATGTGAGACATTATTTTACTCACTTCTTTGGATCATCTATGCCTGGATATATCATTAACTCCCTAAAAATTAAGGCGTCTTTTAGATAGTTAGCGACTAGTGTCAAGAGTCTGACTTTCATTCTCAATAGGGTACTATCTATTCTTAGATGCCTATCTGGCTAGCATGTTGTTGTGGAAAATGATAATTATAAAAATTAATGGCAATGATGAACGAGCCTGATATTGTTCTCGACTGTGCTGAGTGGGAGTTAAAGGCTCACTGATAGAAAACATAATTTGCATCTCAACCTGCAAGTCTGAAGCAAATGTACTGTGGTAGGCATGAAAAAGGACATTACTGGGGCTCCTCTAACTTATCCATTCCCTACTACTTATATTCTTACCTCCAGTCTTTCGGGTGCCTCCCTTACCATTATTTTCAATAGCATTGAAAAGCACAGGTGATAATGGACAACCCTGTCCAGAAAGATCTGGTGATTTCCTGGCCTATGAGCTAGATGAAATCCTCTCAGGATTTATACCTGGTCAACAACTCCATTTCTATTAGCAATTTCAATGTCCTACCCAAACATAGCCATCAGAGCTTCTGAGTGCTCTAATGACGATGATCTCCTGATGACTAAAACTTGACTTTTCCCACTGCCAACTCATATTTTCCATCTGATACTCACATGTATGCAGAGACATATACTGGTTTAGGATAAATTTTATATCCCTCGATTCAAATCCTATAAACTGAAATATGTCACAGAAGAAGGTTTATAGAAATCCCATTTGGAGTGCAGTAAGAAAGGGGTGAAATATACTAACTTAACACTTATGCTGTTAAAGACATCCACCAACATCTTGGGTGTCAAATCCCTACTGTGCTTCACACATGAGTGAAGGTCTTTCAGTTTTCACGTCTTTTTTTCATGTCACCCATTATGAAAAATCTCTGGCAGCATGTAATAGGTCATGTTTGACTATTTACTTTATTGATGTGATGCTAGATGTCAGGAAGCTACACTTTTTTATTTTTGATATCTAGTATATTATAGTAAAGTAGAGAAATTACTGCACTGTGAGTTTTACTTGAAATACTCTGCACTGGGTTTGGGAATAGAAACATAGCCTGTAGCATGGTAAGTGTTAACCATAAAGCATAAAATTAAGAATATATTAATACACAATGGTGTAAGACATCACTGATGGGACTCTTCATGATGCAGAAGGAAGAAAACTTTCCTTTTCCACATAATATATTTTTTTATTCTCAACCAGTTTCAAAACAGAATATCATCATCTTGTAGATTTTTAAAATTTTGTTTATGACTATATACACAAGTGGGATAGAGTCAGACCAACTAGGGGGAGGGAGAAGGAAGACAGATTTGGGTTTTCTACCTCTTTATGAGGTAGAAAATGGAAATTTATTGAATTCTAGGAAATGCAAAATAATTCAATATCAAACTACAAACAAAAAGACTAAATAAATTTTTGTGAGTACATTCCCTTGTGCTGAAAGAAGAATTGAAAAATTAAGTGGAGTAAACAGCAGTTATGATCAATTGACTTAATTATCAATATCAACCCCAGAGTAATGATTACATAAATTTAGACATTAATTTTGGAATAGATTACAAGTAAATTTGCAATTTGAAAAAATGTAATAATTTCTAGTAAAGGTGAGCAAAAAGTAATTGTCACTGATAATTCTTTCTATTACTGGTAATAAAATGGAGGAGACTACATCCTCAGGTGTGAATTTGGCACTGCATTATTGAAAGCAAACAGGAGACATCAGGGATCCGTGAAGCACCCTCAGAATTATCTAAATATGTGATTAATGAAATTTGACTCAGCTGTTTCTAATATGCTATATTTATTTGTTAGGAGAAATACCAATAGATTTTTAAAAGAATGCAATCATTCCCACACCAAATAATAAAAGGGCAGAAAAATGTGAAAATTTTCATACAAGGAGCCCAAGTTCTAATGCATTGATGACTGAGATGAGAAAAATATATCAAATAATGAAAAGAAAATGGAAGTATACTCAGGTAAGACCAATTTGGATGTAGAGATGCAAGAGGCTTTCTCTTCTCTACTTCTCTATCTCTGACTTATTATACAGATGAGAATACAGAAAGGCCTACTGATATTTACTGCACTTTTGATTCCAGAGAAAGTTTTTTAAAATGTGGATTGGAACATAATGCATGTAGTAATTAGATGTAGGAAAAATGAATGAGGAGTGAAAATAAAGGAGTGATACTGGGTTTTTCATTATCACCCCTTATCTTTAGTGTGTACATTGAGATGGCAATGCATATGATCAGGGAAAATATTAAAGGAAGTTTACAAATACCTAAAGAGAGGATAAGCATGCTGTTATTTTTGGATGGATAATTATGATTGCAGAGAAAAAAATACCTGACAAGGATGCTAGTCTTTATAGAGAAGGGGTAAAAAAGTACAACCTTAAGAAAAAACAAGGATAAAACTAAAGTCATGTCCTCTGTTTAGAGCAAGTTGGTAATGTGATGTTGGAAAATTGTACCTGTTAGATTAAGTTTTTTTTGTGTTAATTTGAATCTGCTGCATGAGGTTTGTACCACTTGTGTTAGTAACTTGTAAACAAAAAAAAATTAGGCTTAATGCATGTTATTTGTTCACCCCCATGGCCATTCCTTATTCCTAAACTGTACTCCCATACCTCACTCCCCTCTCTCCCTTCAGGCCACCTACCTCCAGTCCACCATCAACATCGAGAGTTTTTCTTCAGGAATACCCTCAATCATTTCCTCAAGTTGGTTGTATACACTGTCTACCTCTTCCTCCATATTACTTATCGGCATGGAAAACTGAATTAGAACCAGGTTCGTTGGTTGTGCTTTAATCTCTACCAATATTATTCTATCATTCAGCTGCTCTATATTTACTACTCCTCTTACCATCTTTTTGTTTCATACCACTGATACTTCACACCTACTCTCTTCCCCTCCTTTGAATATTACTCTGTAACTATCACTCCAATAATCCCCACTTTCCTTCCACCTACTTCAAACAAGCCTGGCATTTTAATAATTCCTCTCTCCATCACAGATACGATTAATAAGAACAGATATTTCTTACAGATAACATTTGACTATTTTTACCTCCAGGATTTCTAGAAATAAGTGTGGTTGTTACAATAATTTAAATATAAAGAATAATAAACCTGTAAATAAGCCATTTGCCGTTGTTCTTCCTCATATTCTGCCAGGATTTCTTCATATTCAGCTTGTCGTTCTCCCATGTCATTATCATACGTCTCTAAGCATTTTTCTAATTTGCTCTCTATCTGTAATCTAAAAAAAGTATGCATTAGGTTAGGCATTGCAATTTTTTTTAGAAATACAGGGCTTGGGTTAAAAAAAATCAGCATTAACTAAAATTATCTACCTCTTTTCCCGTAATTCTTTCTCTTGCATTAGATGTTCATTAAGTGTAAATTGAAATGTTTCATCCAAATTCCTTATGTCATTGAGAATTACTTCTTCACGTGCTTCATTACTTTTACTCTCAACTGCCATAGCCTTTTTAGAGTTATCACTGAAAAATTACTTGATGTTACTTTTAAAACAAACTCATTTACTAGGTATCACAGTTAATTTGTGTTATACCATATTTTTTCAACTTCATTTTTGAATCCAATCTCCAAGTCTTTCAAACAACTTTGCATCTCACTTATTAGTTTATTTTTAACCTCTAGTTCTACCTGAAAGTGTGTCTTTATGTCATTCAGGAGAGGTCTCAATGAATTGATTTTTGTGATAGCCTCATCATTTTTACTCCATATATCTTTATAATACAGAGTTTTCTTCCTCTCTGCATCAGGAGAGAGATCCTCCATCATCCTAGTATATGCACACTGTCGGAAAGCATGCATATTTTCCAAGAAAATGAACCCTGAACTTTCTCTAGCTAACTTAAGGTATTCATTTTTAGCAACATGCACCAAGTCAGGACATTTCCACAATATATAGATTGCCCTTTTAACACTAGGATCTTCAGCATCGCTAATTTTAGGTCTTTCATATTGCATTGAAAATTGTTCAGCTCCTTTTTTCATGGTTGAATGCCGGGACTCATTTAAGCTATTTGATGATTTTAACACATTTGTTTCTTCCTCGTCAACAAGGACTAAAGGGGCTTCCTGTTCCTTTGTATATTGGCTTTGATTGCTCTTACACATTGACAACGTGATCAATTCTTCTTTGCTAAGATGATTCGCGAATCTATCAAGATTTTTAAAGAAAAGTGGAAGGCATAATGCGAGTTCTATCTTTGCAATAGTTTCGTCCAAAACTTTCAATATCCTTCCAGTTCTGATTGAAATTTCGGAGTCAATATTTTTTCTGATGACTGCGGCCATTTCAAATAATTAATCAAACGAAACTTTTTTTCCGAACACGATCTCTGGAAGTGGCTGTAGTGAAAGTCAATGGATTTCTCATTATTTTTTCTGAGCGAACATAAAAACTAATCTTTATTCTATGAATAGCACAGATAATACACTATCGCGTTTGACACACCATACCCCTGTTATTTACTCGAACATTGAACCACATTGAACAAACATTGAATGTCCTTCCGATTGATTCATTCATTCCGTAAACCTGTGGTCGCCGTGGTCCCGTGGTGGTCATGGTGATGAGTTTGACCAGTGTTGCCAGATGTGTATTATGAAGTGCATCTTGGATCCTTAATCACTCAGGAGGCCCTACCATGGAAGAAGATTTGGTGAACAGATGGTCCTAATAGGTGATTGATTCAGGGATTGCAATAAAATCCTATGATCCACAGCTGTATGGGAAGGAGATTTTGAATTATAAATAATATATTCTGGATAGTAATGGGAAAATTTGTTTCCAGAAGTTTAGCCGTTTAGCCCTTGGTTTAGCAGTATAAGAATATATAACTTACATTATTTTTTCAGTACGTTACTGATGATTGTCACTTTTAGTGTACAATTATACCTAAAAGTATTAACTACATGTATTATACCTACTGAGCCTCAAGTAACCGTACAAGAAGCCATGAGTTGATTTCAAAAGCATTGGGGGATTGGGGTAGCAAGGAAAGGGTGGCATAACTTCCATTAAATCAGCTGAGAGGTATTTATTCATTATTACATATATAGCATGTTTTCAATGATGAAACATCGGATTGGCATGGTCTAAATTGAAATTGACTTCTTCGAGTAATTTAAACCAGCGTAGTTCAAAGTCATCCAAATAATACTCCTGCTCCCTTGCGATTTCACCACGACGATGTGGTATGCGTGGTATGAGTACAATGTGGCAACCCTGTCAAAGAGAGATTGTTGTGGGTTGTGGGCAATTTGAATATTACTATATCCATTTCATGGCAATTGATATTACACTAAATGGTTCAGGTGCCAATTATATATAAATTTTACTTTATTTTATACACTTAATTTGTTAAAATTTCTGAAACTTCGTCGGGGTTTAATATTCTCAAATCTGCAACGTGATAACACCAATTACACATTCAACTGTAAATAGCGTTTCCTAGGCAATCCCAGTCATCCCAGTCACGAAAAGGAGTTTGGTGAGTGCGGAAGGAGTGGGCGTTGTGGATAAAGAGTTCAAGATAGGAGTTTGCTGAGTATATAAAATGTAAGTGAAGTCAATGTCATCTAATTGCTAGTGGTAAAAATTATATTTCTATACCGCAATCTATCTGGGAATTTCCTGGCGTTAATGCACAAAACGAATTTCACATCCCTTTCACAGTTTTTTCGTGGTATCCCCGTTCACCTGCACTGTTTCCCGTGTTCTGGCCCCGAGTTGTCCTATTTCTGCTTTCGCCAAGATATTAGAAATGGCTCCGAAAAAAAAGGGCAAAGCAAGCAAGTTTGCTCGAATGACAGATGAAGAAAGGGCACGTTATTTACAACACAGAGCTGCCTTAGAAGAAGAAGCTCGAAGGAGAAAACAGGAGTTGGTCTTTACATTTTTGAAGGTAAAACATTTTTTAACATTGTACCTACATGCATCAAAATAATTAGAATATGATTATTTTTCACAACAAATGTTTTCCCTTGTATTTATTTAAAATTTTAGAGTAAATTCAAAAAAGAGGATGCTTTTGCAAGAATTAATCTTGCCAAAATTCATCAGCAGTGGAGACAGATTTTAAGAAACGTCAAAATAGTTGAACTTAAGGAAGAAGTTGAGGTAAGTAGTACTTAATGCTGAGGTAGTATGCAGTGAAAATTACTATGGATTTAGTTTTTTAAATAAATTATAAGTAATGATTTTAATTTCGGTATTTTTTTATTTTTAATATAAAGGCTCTCCAACAATCATTTAAACGATTATTTGAAACAAAAGATAAAGCAATTACAAACCTTGTTGAAGGACTAGATGAAGCAGAAGGACAATACAGACGAAATCTCTACAGCCACGTATGTGCTATGGATAGGCTTTTATGTAAGTTCTCCTTTTTCATATAAATATTGGTAGAGATTTTTTATCCCATCACAGCTGTGATGGGATAAAAAATC
>LYUA01000852.1:120481-131395 GCA_002093875.1 Calopteryx splendens
GCCCATTTGACGTGTGACGTGAGCGACGAGTGCGTGCGTGTCGATGCATCCCGGTCCGATTCCACTCATTTTCTTTTTACCACCGCCGCTGGCAGGCGTGTTTATGCGTGCTTATTTACATTCTCGACTGCAGTCCCACCACCGCCCTATCCTCCTCTCGAAAATATCCTCCCTGTGCTCCTCTATGTAGGCACCCTTCCCTATCCCAGTCTTCTCCTATTTCCCTGGAATAGTCCAAAGTTCGGGATGGGAAAATTAATTCTTCTCGATCGCCGAGCGATCGGGAAATTGGGAAATACCAAAATCCCGTACCCGTTCCGTTCTCGAGAAATTGTGAAGTGCTCGTTTTATTTCCCCCTTTTTTTTGAGCATTCGAGAAAATGTGCGCGGATGCGAACGCACCGGTATTTCCGAAGCGACAAAGCGGCACGAGGTGTTTATTGGTGTTTTAATTCTGAAATTTCATGGGATCTCTATCCTCGGTCCCTGACAGCACGGATGCTTTCCCCCCGAACTCCAGTGGTTTTCATTTGAACACACACCGAACTTGTTCACCTTTAAAGGGATCCCTATTAAAATCGACGGGAACTAAATACTTAAGCAATTTAGCATCCATTATTTTAATTTTTTAATTCGTCTAGCCATCCGTTCATCGATCAGTTAGGCAAAATAAAAAAAAAATTAATTGAAATTATTTATAATATTCAGGCACAGATAAAATGTATAAAAGGGTGCGTACCTATAATCGTCATCGATCATCTTTTAAATTATTACTTTCCCTCTATCAATATTTCGCCACTCCGAGGGCCTATCAGGAGGTTCCATATCTGGTCCGCTTCTTTTATTAATATAAAATTACGTCACCAGCGCCCATTCTGGGAGGAACATTTGACTCTCGTTGATGGATTGAAATAGGATACCTACCGAGAATTAATGGACCCCACATGATTGCGGGTTACTAACTCGTGATTTAGGCAAAATATTGCCCTGGTGCTAAGATTGAAGAAAAGTGCAAAACAGAAATAAATGCATGGAAAATATTTAAAATGTAATTAAAACACACGGGAGTCACTACATTAAATGCTAATCAGACGGGAATTAATTCTAATCATGGGTTAAACAAGTTGGTCCGCCTTAAAGAAACCTGGCATAGTTAGAGATGTGGTAAATATGAGATAAATGAAAAAGATAACTCGCTTTAAATCAAAGGTTAACTCGCAAAGTTTTTCTATGAGCCATTGAATAAAGTCATTGTTTAAGAAATATTTTATTGAAAACATCTAGCAAATTTTTTTAGCTCTTCAGAAGAAAATTTATGTTACTAAGAGGCTCTACATTTACCAGAGTGAGCAGCAGGAAGTTTAAAAAAATATGTATATGCCGCATAAAGTTTCTGCTAATACTGAGGAAAACGATGAAATCCAACACGAGGTTGGCAGATTTGATCACCGGTATTATAAGAGAGAATCTCGTATGAAAGAAATATTACCGCACTGATAATTTTCAATAACCCTTCTCTTGGATGAATCGCGATAACTGAAAAACCAGAATTAAGCATATTTTTTTGAGCATTGCACAGAAAACTATTTGTAACTATTGGTGAAGCGCAAATAATTTTACTCTTCCTCTGTTCATACTTCCACAATATCTAGATCTTATAACTCCAATTGTATCCATAATCAACCTTCTTTTCCTGAACCCAAACTACTCTTCTGCCACGTTCTCTTCCACTACCCTGTTTATCACTTTGAAGAAACTTTTCTCTGTATAAACGACCAGACTGATCATTCACTGTATAAATGACCACACTGTATACTCTGTATAAACAACCACACTGATTACCTCCGGAAATGAATTAACTTTTACAGAATGCATTCTTACATTTAACTTTTCCTGTAACTATCAAGGGAATCCTTGTGGTGATTAATTAGGGTGATTTTCCTTTACCCTCCCAACCCTTATGCCATTACCCCCATGGTGGACTTTTCTGACCTTGGAGACAGTTTCTCACCTCCTGGACAACAGGTTGCCATTGTACTCAAATTTATCATCCACCCTTCAAAAGGGCAGTTGTTATTCTGTAAATGGGTGGCTTCTTATCCAGAAAGTCTCTATGTCGCTAAATCCTCGTTACAGAAAACAGGTTGTACTAGATAAAGTTGATTCTAATGCCCGTTTAAGGGAGAGTTTGACCTTCGTTTGGCGAAGGGAGCCTTCGCTTATCGTAGGTAGGTTGTGAAGGCACCTTTGTAGCCGAGGTCTCCCTTTTTTCATCAAAGGAAGCATACCGACTCTTGTACAGAAATCGTACCTTCGCGAAGCATCGCAACGCAGGTACGACTCTCGGTACGGGCCTAAGAGTTGGAGCATGCATGGAGTATTTGAGCACCCAAACTAGCAAAGATTAATCTACAAGGACGTTTGAAATACAGGTATATAACGTGAACCTCACCCGAGGGGCCTCTATGCTCGTGGGGCCGCCGGGTAACTGGCCAGCTTGCCCTTTCGTTAAGATGGCAGTTATCCCAACCAACTATAACCCGGCAGTGACTCAGATTAATTTAGAGTCCATTTTTTCCAAAATACCATTTTCCTCGTTCTCTATCCGTTCAAATGTGCAACCGTCCGAGTTCCCTTGCTCGGGAGACTATTTGTAATTCGGATGGTTCGCGTAAGCAGCCTCGACTCCGTGTAAGGCTTGGTTCAAGTCCAGAGGAGGGAGGTCGCTCAAATCGCCAGTCAGTTGCTCGGACGCGTGTCGTGAGGAAGGACTTGCATGAAGGCCGTCGGGAACAGCGCTTTTTAACGTGTATTGCTGCCTTTGCCTTATCGTTCTACCTGCCGCTGTGAATAATCGAAGGTGCAGCTCCCAATTGCTTAGTGAGCATGGAGACCCAACGGGCCATTTGACCACCGCAGGGTTTAGAAAGGGGTAGAACGGGTGGAAGGTTCACATGGCAACACTCAAGTCTCGGCGAAGCAAAACCGAAGAATAGTTTTGGTTCATAGTTCTGTGCCTTTGTCCAAACTCATCACCTCCGAACTACTGGTTGATCCTGATATATCAACGGAAGGTCTATGATCTGGACAGAGTGGTACTACCTACTTTTACCTCTCGGAAGGAAAGAGGTAAGTGATTCGTACAGTAGGTATAGGTATTTAGTGTCAAATCACGTTGGTCCTATTATTGGATATTAATTCGCCAATTTTTGTGACTTGTCGGTTTATATTTTTTCCCTTCTCAGTGCGTACACCAATGTGCCATTGCTAGAAATTGCGTATAAGTGAGGATAATATATTCATTGGGCTAATTTTTGGTTGGTGGTCGTTCTCGCAGAAAGTCCGTTAAATGGTACTCGTCGTTTGTATAACCCATGTCACTTTTGCCCTTTTTGTGGAAATTTCATGTGATATTTTCTCAGATAGAGTGCAATTGACTTTGGAGACTTTAGAAAAGAAGTTTCGTGTTCAAGACGAAAAAAGAGATGCTATTGAAAAGGGAACAAAACTTGTATAATACGAGGAGAAATATAACACCTAAGACGCAAGAAATTTATTTAGAGCTCGTTACAAATAATTTGAGGTGACTAGGAAAAACTTAAATGA
Organism: Calopteryx splendens; assembly: GCA_002093875.1. Lineage (NCBI taxonomy): Eukaryota > Metazoa > Arthropoda > Insecta > Odonata > Calopterygidae > Calopteryx > Calopteryx splendens. The sequence continues at coordinate 124,088 of LYUA01000852.1, forward strand.
GTTTTTTTCCGAAATTAAGTATTACAATTCAATATGAATGAGATTGTTGTGCCAAATATGTTGTGATCGGATCAATACTTAGTGGGGGGGGGGGAGGAACTCCCTATGAGAGCTTTGCTCTTCTGATTCAGTATTCCACCGTTCGGAGGATGTTTTGGTATTATTTGGAGTGCACCCTTGGAGAAAGAAATATAAAGAACATTATGCTACTGCCGTTTGAAAAATTTATCGTTATTTTGTCGCGTCTGCAAACGCTATTGAATAATTCCTGATTGCAAAATTAGTGGACTGCAAATTTTCTTATCTAGCGTTGAATAAACTTCACGTGCAAACTACACGCTCATTTGGAATGCCTATGAGGTAATAGAAATTAGCCTTAAACACTTAATTGGTGGGATTCGCAACAGAACAAGTAAGTGCTAGAGCAAGTTGGACAATTTTGAGCGGCAAAAACCTCCTTTCGCTTTAATCAGAGGACGGTTAAGTCCGTGACTCGTGTAGGTATATATTTTGTGATGCAACCTGCGGATTGTAGGAATAATGGTAAACTTTGATCCTATTGTAAACATGAACAAAATTGCATGCATCGTTGTTCCTTATTACATCAAATCACACCAAGCAAGAGTTCAATTTTTGTTTAAAATAAAACAAATAATTTTCAAAGATTGTTTGCCTTTCATTTATTTAGTTCAGAATTGTGCTTCCAATCGAAATCGTTCCGTCTGTCACGAGAGGAATAAAAGTTTACATGAGCATTTTTTTGAGGTTAAAAATAGGTAGAGGGGAAACCATTACCTCAGGAAATTAGTCTCGGATTACTGGGGAGAACAGTAATGAGGGGAGCAAATTAGATTATGCTCCAATGAATCCTCAGAAGTTCAAGAGAAATGAATTAATCGGGACTTATCATTGCCCACATCTACAATTATTCCGTCGTTCATTTTGCTGATAGTTATGGCTAATTTGGTAGATAATCGAAAAAATCAAATTAATTTAAGATTAGTTACTTTTTGATTCCGTGGGTCAATAAAATTTTCTAGCGTATGATTGTTGTTAGAGAACTGAGACTTCAGATCTACAAGGTCAATCAATGCCTAGGATTTATGTATTCGTCCTATAATGGGAGATAAATACATCCTCCAGCTTATGTTAAGAGGATAAAGAATTTGTAAGATTTTATCCCACCTCACAAACCAGAGACTTGAACTGTTGTTATGCCGTTTTATTTGTCCATATTTTTTGGATGATTTTTATTTAAATATTAAAAGGAGGTTTTATATTAGAAAACTGAATTAATATCCATCTTCGGCAGGACTCGGCTACAATGAGGTCAATCAGGGCTACCTGGATGAAAACTGTACGTCGATAGTAAAGGATTTGGGAAAAGTGAATACTGGCCATATTGAGTAGCAATTGACTTATGAAAACTCTGAAATAAGTGAGAGTCCAGGGTAAGCGGGTTAAAGGGAAGAAAAGATTTGGAATGTTGGAAGGTAGGCAGGAAGTATGCGGAGCTGAAGCATGGTTTACTGTGGTGGAGGTGTGTTATGGTGATACTTGTCCTTAGGCAGGGCCTTAGAAGTGTAGCAGTGTTTTGCCCATTAATCCACCAAAAACCTACCTTAACTTGTAGGCTAACATTTGTAATATGTAAGGGTGAGATAAACTGTTTCATTAGTTTCTACTGTTATTATAGGCATAAAACGGATGTAGACGGGTGGAAGGTATGCTGAGCAGTACTTAGTTTTGCGGAAGAAAGACCGAAGACTAATATTGGTACATAGCTCTGCGCCCTTGCGCATGCTCAACACCGAACTCCTCCTTGACCCTGCTACCATCGGAATGCCACCGTTCTAGGCGGAGAGGTGCTTCTTTCACAGCTTTGTCTTTGTAGATGGTTCTGAAACTGAAAAAATTTTGCCACGAGTTTTCTTCCTAGCAAGTTAGTAATATTCGCGTCCTGTCCTCTGAGAGAGAAACTTTCGATTTGATCTTTATTCATAATGTACTGCTATTCATACTATGACATCAAAGATTAAAGGAGTTCAACTCTTAGTTCATGTCCATACATATTTGTTAGCATAAGTTATGATAATAGATATTTTTCTTTTGAAGTTCAATTCAAAACAGTTGGTTTTAAATTAACATTATCTCAAATATATCACTAATAATTGTTACAGAATTTAATAGGTCGAACAATAATGTACGTATTTCCTTTCGAACGAGATATTTTTCCTTTAAATGATTTTGTTGTTTTATTAATTTAATTTCTAATGATTTTTAGTCATTCCTTAAGGTTTAAAGAAATCTTCGGTTACTCGATTTAAGCTTTTCTGAAGGACTATTCACATCTTAACTTTATCATATTTTAATTAAGCAACATATTCCTTTATCCGTCCTGCTAAAAATAAAGATACCTAAGAATCTGAAAACTTGTAAAATATCTAGTAGGTAATGGGGCTTCTTACTCTTAATGACAGCTGGCATTGGTTTTAACGTCTCGATTATTCATCTACTGTAAGTACCCTTAATGAGTGGAGTGAGAGTTAATGCGCTTCATAAGATTTCTTAGATAATAGGGTTTCCTCGGAGATAAATCGTTATTGCCTATTTTTTCCTCGCCGGATAGTTACAAGCACATTCTTGACGAGTGACGGAACACGGTCACTGGGGCATCACATACTGGAGCACCGGGCGATGACCACGCCCTTCTGGGTGTGCGCCGAAGAAAGACGACGAGCTCCTAGGAGCGTGAGAATCATGACGAAAGTTCGTGTCACTTCCATCCAAGAGTCTATGGCTGGATGTGGTTTAGATTACGTCATGCCTTCACGCTTATTGGCCCTCTCAATACTTAATTCTGTCCGTTCGGTCGTATATAGTGGAGCAATAGAGTATGACACCGTAGAGCAACGGTGTAAACCACCGCTGGATGACTTTAGTGAAACACAAATAGAAATGTTAAAGTCACAGGGCGGTACGGCAGTCCTTATTGCGGATAGGCTCGACTGCTGAGGTAATATGTATGCGCCATTTAGGGAGGTGGTTAATTGGGGGATTGTTAGGGAGAGAGGATGAAAGGGTTGGGAGAAGCCTATTTACCCTACTCTTAGCGAGAGACGCGACGGAGCTGACTGTTTAGCGTACATTCAGATGAGTGAGCGGTAAGCTGCACTACGTGTTCTCCACGCGACGCTCAAATAGGAACACTAATACCTCTGTAAAATCTACGTCGTCTTTGAATAGATCCAGGGCTCTCTGCGCGTGAGGAATCAATAGATTAGTCACTGCACCGATCTGATCTCCGTAGGCAGCATGGCCATAATTACTTTTGATTTGAGAGGATTTAAAGCCGTGTGCGAGCAATCGATCGAAATGATAGGTAATGCAAGGGTTGTATGACCGTTGTTATTTCTAATGGCTACATTTTGTCAGGATCAATTTGGACAGGCGGTCAAATTTAAATTAGTTTCCTATATGTGCATGTAGTGGAAACTAATTTTGCACTTTTTGGCACAAATTCTTAGACTTTTTCATCAAAATTCATTATGGTTTTTGACCTCTTAATTGGGGCTGACAGAGGATAACCAGGCGTGTTTGGGTCTATGATTTTGTTTGGCTATCTATTATCCGGATGTTTTCATAGAATTCCATTTTCCAACATAGAATTGGTTTGTATGAACATTAGGAAGTGTATTACTTTTTCTATTTTCTCATGCAAGTAATTTAGTATCTTTATGAAAGATCGGGTGTTTACTCACTTAGCGGAAAAAATCTTAAACAAATTGCGGAAATCTATAAATTTTAGTATGACGTAATTTTCAATTCGATTCAGAAGATATTGTAAGTAACGAAGAAAAAATTGATTCCCACTGGTTCTGCTGCTTATTGAAAGAAACGCAATAATATGGATGCAATGAAAACTTTCAAGGTACAATTGTATTGTATTAATATCTACTCTAAGATCACTAACAGTAATAAGGGTTGATAATTTCATATTTATTAATGAATATTTAATCCCGATAGGCTTCACTGTGTTATGGTAAAAATCAAGCTGAGAATTTATAATTTCGCATCAAGATAACAGAATTTGGATATTTTATTGGGATTATTACTGAAACTGAGATTGGAATTTATTAATCGTATTAATTCTACAAAAATGAATAAATGAGATGTGATTTCACAAATCAATCAGACCTACAGTGTACGTTTTAGAAATTATCTATCGAAAATGTTGATTCACATAAAAAAATGGAGCGCTTTTTAGATGCAGAACTGAATTTATCCAGGAAAAATTTACTAAATTTATTAGTCCCATAAAAAAAAACCATCTTCGTAACCACTGTTTTTTCCAAACTTCCACTTAAAGTGTTTGGTCGTGCCACGGTACGCCAATGGATGCTTTAATTAAATCATAGTGGACGATGCCAGATTAATCAATTGATTAATGAAAACATGGAGGGAGTCCGAATGTTGCGAGTTTAGATCCCTTTTAGGTGTATGCATTGAATTCCAACGCATTGAATTCCCTCTCAAGCACACAGATCGATGGTTTGTCAAAGCACCCTCGAAACAATATAGCGTATTACCTCTTTTAAACTTTGCATTATTTTTTAACTCCAGTGAATAAATAAACGCCATAAATTTATCTTCTATTCATTAAGGCATTAAGTTAAAATTATTTCGGTTTAACATTGATGTATTTCCTACCAATCGACGGATAGGAGGATCAGCTTCCTGCAAAGGGAATTAAAAAAAAAATGAATCGGCTTATTATGCCAATTAACCGTGAGGAAAAAAAACATTCTTTCTTCCGAGCGCAAAAATCGGGTATTTAGGTTATCGACGGTGACCGCGATAAAAACCCACCCTTTTTAGTCCGCATTTAAGGTTCGTACAAGCGCGGAGCACCGAAGGCCACTGATATGAGACCAATCTGAAAATTTCACACCCAGCGCAGAAATTATATCTCGATTCAGGAGAGTAATAAATCCTACAGGTGCGGAAAGGAAATAACATTTCGATGAGATTAAGCCCAGCCATGTAATCACAGACCTTAAATATGTCCCGCCCGCGGTTGAATGATCCGGCATCATACCGTCACCCCTTCCGTTGGCAACAGACCCGCATCATCCATTTCCATGACGCTGCAAAACGAACGAATTACTGGGTCGGATATCCCGGTGGTGATGCGGAATGCCGCCGATAAGCTTCATGTTTTTTAATGTTTGCCACTCCCTTCCCTCAAGGGCTTTTAAAAAGTCGAATATTTAAAATTGCCTTTGACGAGAGTTGAAAGCAGGAAAGATTGAAAACCTCTTGATCTCGAACTTCGCCCATTCCAGCCGCTATGTGCCGATCAGTTTCTACCTTAATATTTCTTACGTCTCCTTCTCTTATCTCTCCATAACACATTCTTCCCCCAGCTGTTTTCTCCATTCTGTTTTAATCCCATTTGCCTACCTTGAGTAATTAGTTCGCGTCTCCCTCATCGCCCTCCTATATCCTTTCTATTCAAGACACCATGTACTTTAGAATTTCTAATTGTATTATATAATGGATGTTTTTATTTAATGTAATTATGATTATATTAGGATAGGTGGATGGATAGTTTTCTGATGGTAATAGGACTAAAATATATGTGTGGTTATTCGCATTAATTAATTTAGCATATCTTTGAGACACAAAATAGACTTTCATGTCATGTTTCATTTGTCATTTAATGAAAAACTCATTCAGTTTTCTTAAAAGGTATTTAATTAATGAGAGCAGATTGGTAGAGTTTATTATTTCTGAAAATCTGATGAGTCATTCAAATTATTTATCATCCATGTAAAATGTCTTAAGTTATATATGAAAGCACCATTAAATAAATGGATGAGCAAAGCTTTCTAGTGTTTTTGACATTGTTTTTTAGAATATTGGAAGATTTTACTCAAAAACATCGGTTTTTTGCTAAAGTCGTCACCTGTCGTGTCGTGTGCACCTGTCGTCATCGTCCCGGACCATCGGTTCCCGCATATTAGTATATCCCGCATATTAGCATATTTATGTATAGTAGTATTCCGAATATTAGTAAATTAATTTAGGAAATGATTAGATAGTTAGCTCTAAATTGATTAGCATTAAATGATGATAGGTATTTAGCTCTAATAACTGTTCCTAATTACTTACACGGAACCAGCGATCGTGCGGGAATTGGACTCGTAAAAGATTGATCCGTTTTCAATGTTTAAAGCCGCTCTTGGCAGTCATTATAGGAACTCGCCGGCTGCACCCAATAAGATGTGGGTGTGAATCCCGCCTAGGGCGTAGATGCTGTGTGTCGCCAAAAAAGGTGAACCAAGTCAGCTGTTTCCGATATAGCTATTATCCTTTGAAACACCTAAAGTCTTTATCTACGACGGCCACATTACTTTAAGTATCGTATTTTTAATTCTTCCATTTATTTTACATCGATTATAGTATGACATACCTTACTGTGCAGAGTAAAATTAAATTTCATCCCGGCACTGCCATTTACCTTCATGGGGCCATCCATCTATAGTAGGTACTATAAAGGAGTGTGACAACACACCTACCAGATACCTATTCTTTTGTTTATTATCGTCTGATTACTTCCGAAATTGTTGTTATTTTATCATGAAAATTGTTTTAAATGTTAAATGAAATTACATTTAGGAGAGGAGAATTTCAAAATGATTGCCTCTCTAGTGATTAATCATCCTCCCTTTCCACACACAGTGAAACTTCGATGGGCCGCATTGCCGCGGTTGGAGAGAGACGCTTCTAGTTTCGGAAGATCGACTTACATCGCTGAATTTCTGAATTTCTGCAAGAATATCTGAATTATAAGAATATTCCGGTGGCAAAAAGATTTATTTCTGGATTGAAGTCTGTCGAGAGATGATTGAATATATTAGACGGGTGAGGGAAGAGCTCATCGCGAGCTAAGCCTTAAGGCGTGTGGAATTCACTAATACAGGGTATGGGGGTCTGTTACTTTCCCCAGGACGCCATTCTGAATATATTCAGGCGATCAGAAAACATACCACTTGGAGCTAAGTTGTCTAAAGGTATCACCCGAGATTTGACCCTCCGGTAAGTAGGCGAATTCTCATCCCACTTAGTTACCAAGCTGAAATTAAGTTTAAAACTTAAGTTTGAATGTATTTCCACAAAGTCTTTTTCTTTGGAATGCAAAGTTTTTATACTTCCTATTTTACTACTTGCAACGGGAAACCACCACATTAATTCTCCCTAGAATATTGCAGCCCTTGGGTTGCAGTCAACCAATCTTCGGATTCA
>LYUA01000852.1:220178-233955 GCA_002093875.1 Calopteryx splendens
GTGATGCTTGAATCAGCTATATTGTATTATAACTGACAACCTACGTTGATTTGGTTTCAAACTCATGTTTCACTCGGCTATCGGAGTCTTGACTCGTCAAGACTAAATGGGTATTGTTTCCGCGTATGACGTTTCTGCCGTAAATTTCCCACCACTGCGTGCTTCATTCCATTTGAAAGGTCTCTCTATCAACTAGACTGAGTTATCGTGAGCACTGTTCATGCAATACTTCATAAGCGGCGTAATGTGGGTACTAGGATCCCGTCTATAGTGGATGCTCTAGGAGTAGTTCCATTGTTGAGCTAATTTGCGATAATGACGCTAAAGGGTAATTAGGGTAAGTTATGAGTCAGGACAAGGTGAACAGTTGAGAGAAACTTGCCGTCAGTATCTGCCTAAGCTTAACAAAATACCTCGACTAGTTTATTGATTAACGTCACGCCCAACATAAATTTTACAACGCAAGAGCTTATCTAGACATGGTAGATGTATCTAAATAATCAATAAATATCAGTGCTTACAAATACACCGGTATTCAGAAGTAGAAGGTGCTTCTAAATGCATGCATTCAATACATTATATGTGGCTGCATTTCCTCTCAAATGAATTTAGAAACTTGATATTGAAAAATTCGATACCTTCTTCGAAGGCAAAATAGGCGTAGGCAGACCTTTCCTTTCAGGCAAAGTAAAGTCTGTAAATCAGTTTTGCCAGTAAAAGTATCGGATAAAAGTTATTCAGGAGTAGACGTCGGTAATAGTGGCATATGGAGAGTTATATAAATTTAACCTTAGAAATTTATGTCCATTATTTCATTGGAAAACTGAACACCAAAGGGAATGGAGACGCGACGCTCTCTATCCGTCTAAGTCTGTGAATCAAAGGGATTAAGTGTAAAAACGCTCATAAATGATCGATGAAATATTAACATATCTATTGTAACTATATAATCTTTTTCTTTACTCTCTTTTCTACTTACTACTACTTTCTCTCAGGCCAAACAAATATATATATATTTGTTTGGCTTGAGGATTCGTAATTTTTTTTTTCACACAAACACGCGTCTCGTGCATAACTTCGTAAATATTAAAATCTGTAGTTATTCTTGACTTTAAAAATATGGTGATTTTACATGCTCACTTTGCATCCTTTCACTCCGGGAGATACATTTTCTTGGGAAAATTTGCATAGCGGGCCGATGAAATTTTGATCTTAACCACTGTATCCCTGGGAATACAGACAGTATATTTTGTTCATGGCGACATATTGACATAAAAACTCTTTTAACTTGGTAATCACGGTTTTGAGCAGGAGGTAACACCCAATTTTTTTGTGTCCGTTGGGCACTCCTTGAAGTGAATTTTTGAACTTTGTGTCAAATAATTTATCTTCGATTTATTTGATGACGTTTAGAACAGTTAAAAGCGATCTCAGAAGAGGAACTGTAAGTAGGTAAGTGACGCATAGTATCATCATTTATTATACGGATGATTTGTTGGTGGATGAATGGCTTTGGCTTTGTTGGAAACAGTTTTTCACATTTTACACTTCCAAAGTGAAAGTGAATTTTTATAACCGTTCAAATCTTCTGGCTCTTAAAGAACTTTAAAAAATCGATTTGAAATGTATATGGTGAATAAACTTAGTCATAAAATTATGCAATACTTAAAGAAAGATTAAAAGCGGGATCTTGAAAAATTAATCAGGCGTCTCGCAATTCTGTTGGCCTTAATCAATTCGAATGTTAATATCCTTGAAGGCAGGCTCCTTCTTTTAATTTATCTCAGCGTTCATAGCTCCTTTATAACGTAACTTTGGTGCTCGAGGGAATCTGTTCATCGCATTTTTCTTTCTTTGCTTCAACATAGAATATTTTTCCTCTGGTGGTTTATCTTTTGCTAACGTAATCAAAATATACCAGAAACACCTTTAATGCCGCAACCCAGGGCTACGGCTTTATACCAAATATTTGAATAGTTATATCAATTGTAATTATAATATTCACAGAAATTATTTTAAGTGAAGTTTCATTTTTGATATTTTAAACGCATATTTTCCCAAACAGTGAAATTTCTAAGCATTTTATAGGGACTTTTTGGGGTCTTATTATCATAACTAAAATAAAAATTTAAAACGGTGTGAAATTCCTAGTGCAAGTAAGTTTTATCAGATCCTTGTTTTTTTTTCTTCTCTTAGATTGATTTAAATATTCACCGGATTATGCGACAATTTTATTTATTAGGTAATTAAACCTCAAGCCATCATGGATCGATAGAGTCGTCTAAGGAAAATGTCATCTGGGGCTATCTTTAAATCATATAATACGTGGTAAAAGAAACGCCAACATTTATAATCTCCCCCAGCGAAAAAATACCTCTATCTACCCTTAAGTTAATTATTTCAGTCATTGTCACACCTCTACCACGATCCAGGAGATAAGATTGATGAAAAATTGTGTAATAGCATAAAAACGTTAGATTTATTCTCTATAAATAAACGTGTAAAGTCACACTTTCACAAATAAATCGATTCTCCGGAAAGTTTTAATTTATATTTCTTGGAAAATTCATGATGTTAGACTAATGTTAATATAGAGATAGGAAGGTTATAGGATAGAAAGAAGCTGTATTTTAAGGAATGCTCAACAGGAAGAATAGTTTTAGTTCAGACCGAATGGATCAATTTTTCCCAAAGAAATTCCTTGCAAGCTCCAATTTGCGTATTTATATGAGATTTTTCATTCGGAGCTTAAGGGTAATTAGTTAATATTTGATGACTGTGCTAGAGTACATAACAGGCTGAATCTAAAAAGAAAGGCCCATGTGGACGTGGATATTTCGAACATGGATATGCTAATAAATTAGGACAACTGCTTAAGCCCTACATATTAATATGATAAAATATTGTATTTTTCAAGTTACATTTTCGTCTCTGCGAAAGTTTAATCAGCGTCTCGCATTCGGAGTATGGGTGCACTTCATATGAAACTGAGGTCAACGCGCGAAGTTTTCAGATTTTGAGACTTCATGTGCTTGGAGGCTTTCCTTTATTAAATGCAAATACTTTCGTCAAGGTTTCTACCCTTCTTCGCTAAGTAAAAGCACTGAAGATAGTCCAAGAAATTGAATATTCTTAAAAATTAAAAACTCTCTTCTAAAATAATTTTAGGCCTCCGCTGACTTACCAAATTTTTAATTCATTGTATAGCGTGGATGTAGAGTTAACCTTTGAGCAGTTTTTTGCTTGATTATGTTAGAGACTACCCAGAACTCATCACTCTTCACAAGGAGGAGGCAGCTAGTCAATACGCTCTCCCGTGAACACCCTACAATGGGGAAAGAAGAAGTCGGGGGTCAAGTTTTATTTACAGAGTTTGATATTGCGATTGAAATCCACATTTGGTCTGATTCTGGCAGTCAATGCTCCGGAGAGAAAGACCTTTCGGGCCACGTTTCCAAGCATCTTTTGTGTCGAATTTGACTGTTTTAGCCTCAAGTTGGCGGAATCTATTTTTCCAAAAGGTTGAAAGAGTGAAATGAAATCCATTTTTTCTTACAAATTGCTTGCTTTTCACAGTCAAGGGCTCAAAAGAAAATAAAATCCAGTAGAAGTTTTCTATGCGAATGAGGGAAACGTGTTTTTCCATGCATATAGGTAGTCATGTGCAGAGGTTCTGAAATGTTCGTGACAAATTATTTTTACGGATACTTTAAATTGGAAACTAACCGTAGCAACGAAACCAGTTGTCTTTATTAGCTTATGCTAGGCGCTATTTTCGCTGTCGTGAGCATGATCTTCAGTTTGGACTGGGACTTGGTTGGGGGTTTGGGGAGGGGAGTCGGTGGAGGTAAGTGGAGGTGGGATGGAAATACAACAGAATAGAGGACCGAAGGGAAACTTCTCCTTCCCCGTTTTGAACCGGGACGTCGACGGAGATCCTTAACTCGTTGCGCCGCGTCCTATTCCGTGCACGCCTTCCGCAGCGAGAATCCACTTAGTCAAGGCGAACGCCTCAACTCAAATTCACCCGACGCAACATTGGGATTCTTGCTTCACTTTGCTAGGGACGCCCCCCACACACACGCTCAAGTTCCGCCTGGTTAAGGGACTCGCCGACTCAGCGACAGGAACACTCGAAATTGGCGCCGCGTCTTCCCCATCCCCTCCCCCCTCCCCGCAAACCCTCCCGTGAAACCATACTGCTGAACCATCACGAACGATATTTTTTCGAGGTTGAGGTTGTGTCTCCGTGATGTCTGAATGAATGTTGTGCTGTCTCTTCGCAATCATTTAGGATCAGGGAAAGAGTAATTTTTTCACAGGAAAAGTGGTTGTTGTTGATGTAATGATAAGTAGATTTGGAACTAGTGAGCTGCTTGAACCAGCGGTTGAAGGACTCTTTTTCGGTATTTTGACTCAAATTGTCAAGATACAAAAAAATTGATTTCATTTCGTCCTGTCAACGTTTTTATAAAAAAATAGAATCCGCCAACTTTCGGCTTAAGCAGTCAAATTCGAGACGTGTCAAAATGCCTATTTGAAATTTGAGACTAGGAGGACATTTCATTAAAAAAGAATTTTTGAAATCATTTGAGGATTTTTATATGGCCGGAAATGTTTATACACAAACGGCTGATTTTCAATGCAATATCTAATAGATATTTATAACTTTTTTATGATTTCAAAAATACTCATGAAGCTGTTTCACATATTTTAAAAGTATCACCTAATAAACTTCTTGATCATTATTTTTAACAATATCAGTATTTTTTACTTTTCTTTCAATATGTATGTACCCTTTCTTGTTAAGCCATTTTTTTGCAATGTAATCAAACTTATCACTGTCAAACAAATGTACAATGAAAAATACCTACAATGATACTTAATGATCAAATGATCAATGATCAAACCCCATTGCAAAGGAACTAGCTATATGTCGTATTTAGGTTTCTACTTCTTCGTCTTGGAAACACCCATGCCCATTTGTTCAATGAAACAACGGCGCAGCATACCCATTTAAGGAATTCTTATGGCGTACCGACAGTGATGGAAAGCAGAAAATATTGGATATTTAATGTAAGAAAAACTCGGACCTGCCAAAGGGTCATTTTTTCCTCATTATACATTAAAACTCAACTATTTTCGGCGTTTTTGTGTTTAACTATTACTAACTATGAACAAATGAAGTGATAGGTGGACAAGTAGAACTGGAATGGCGCTTTTAAGAATTTAGGTTAGGCACACCTGATGTAGACGTAGTCTCTAATAAAGATGATACCAGTTTGGCAGGAAATATGTGATCATACCTTGCAGTGTTAAATAGTTTTATTTTTTATAGCCTAACTAAGCTTTATTTTAATCGATAAAGTGTTTTGGAGCTAAAGAAAAAAATTTTAAAAAGGAGGATTGAAGGTTTGCTGTCGCTGGTTCATTTACATACCAAATTTGATAATTTATTCAAATAGTTTTTATATCACAATAATTCTTTCATCACCCTCTTTTAACAATTTTAAGATACTAGGATAAGTTAGCCATCGAATTTAGTAGCACTAAATGGCTTGCTTTTAATGAATTTGAAACGACGTGTTTTTTATGTTCGATATTTTTTATTTTATCTTAGAAATCTTTTTTACGTGAGACACAGTTATAAAGTAAGTTGTAATAAAGTGAGGTGGGACATTATTGCAGAGAATAGCGAAGTAAATCTGTCATTTTAGGGCAAAAGGACCTGTAAGCTGGACTGGTATGTTTCAGTCATTCAATAGACAGTTACGACGCCTCTTCCTACCCCGTTTCCAACACCTAGTATATGTTCACTTCTCCTGTTATGACTACGAATGAGATCGAGTATAAGTGGTTATCTTGAACAAAACTCGGCAAAATTTCTGTTCCCTTTTTTCTGTTTTCTCTTCCACCGATCATCGGAACTGATAAATGAATTTATTACCAGTGCTGCGGGTGTGACGTCCACATGTGATGAATACTTGGCGTCGAATCCGATAATGATTGAAATACTTATAAGTTTTCATATTATTGTACCCATAGCTTTTTCACGAAATGCATCCACCAGCCGTCCTATTCTTAGGTCCTCTATTATTGCATACCATTTACCAATGGAAAGGTTTAAAGATGCATTGCATCTTTAAACCTTTCCATTTGTAGATCTGTTATCCATTTTAACTTTTCGTTATTTTTTTCCGCACTTCCATCGTTTCCGTTCTTCTTTCCTCCGTTTTCTGCCGATTTCAACACTCCACGATCATCACTTCAGTTTTTTCTCGTGCCGGTTTCCGTTTTTTCTATTTTCGTGTGTGCCGTTTATTCATGAAGTTGAATGTGCTCCTGGAATCTAAATGAAAACTAAGGGAGGAATACAAAAAGCATTAGAACAATGAAACTCGATCGTGAAGAAACACCGGAAACGGCCAGTTTTGGCGTCGTTAGGCGAACAAAAGCGTTCATTGAACCCTGACGCGGAAACCTCGAGCATTTTCAATGATTAATAGTTGTGCTGATTGTTCAATGGTCTCGTACAAAAATCTCCGCCAGTAACAACCCCCCCCCCCACCCCCCTNCCACCCCCATCTTACCCTGCTCACTTCTACGGGGCCGACCGCGACCCCTACTGCGAATGCCGTTTGTAATCGGCGTGTGCACCGTCGGCTCTCCCTCTGTCTCTCTCCCACCAGTCTACCACCCCTTTATGCATCCGCGTCCTCCTCCCAGAAGGGCGAGGTGGCTTTGAGGAGATGGGGCAGGGGCACTTGGCCGTCGCCCAGCACTCACACCTCTACATATGATGGCCTAGGGGGTTGGGATGGGTGGGGGGAGGAGCTTAGGTTGGAGGAAGGGAAGAAATGTGTATGTGTGTGTGTTTGCGGCGTTCACCGCTGCACTGCAGCGTCGGTCTGTATTACTGATTCAACACTGCTTCAATGGGACAGGGTCACGTGAGCGGTCTCGTCGCCGTTTGTGTGTGTGTGTGGCACGCATTCGCAGCTGTGTGGTCGCTGTTAAGATGGCTCAGTGCGTGACGGCGTTTTGATTCAGTCGCAAGCCACTATTGTCCGATCGCTCATTCATTTTAGAACGGGGGGGTGAGTGGGTGGAGTGTGTGTGTTCAATCCGTTTGCGGGGATTGGCGCTCCGAATGAAACGTGAAGGAAGAAGGGTCCCCTGGGGTACAGCGAGAAGTTCCCATAAGCATTCCCAAGTCAACTAGCCTAGTAGCCTGTCCGTCCGAAAGTGATTCTGATTTTATTTTTTGTCTCCGTGTGAATTATTGAGGAGACCACTGGGTGGTAACTCGTGAGGAATGTAAGGTTGCTAAATAGGAAAAAATTAGTAATTTCCACACATCGACTCCACATTTTCCTGGGAGATCAACATTTCTCTCTCCAAATGAAAAACAATGAAGTATTCTCCCCGTAAATAATTATGTACGCATAATCTGATATAATCACCCTGAATCAGTAACATAGACAATGGAGCAAAGATATTTGGTATCTACAGTCTTTCCAAATGAGGATAAAAAAAACCACATGCATGGGAAACCAGGTCGATCTTCACATACCAACTCCAAAACACCATAGGTGTCATCTAAAGAAATCAAGGAAGAGAGTTTCTTCAAAATATTCAAATGAGATAGCGCTAAATAGATCTCTTTAGATAGACGAAGTCGATGGCAAATAGAAAGAAGTAATCCGCAAAATATATCTGCTCATCATCATATCATGGATTTGGTTTAAAAATTAGGAAAGTAAGGGTATCAACACACCTTTCTGGAATGAATTATAATATAATGGTAATCGGCTATATTATGTGTGCCTTAATGAATAGCTGATATGGCGGCCTTATGAAGTAAGATTATTCATATGTTAAATAATTTCAAACCTGCTAATTCCTATGGATTCAGTCTTATCAAGGCTTGATAATTTCATTGGTAGCAGTTGTTTGGGGCAGAGTTTCACCCTGCATGGGTAAGGAATTTAAACAGAGCAAGTGAAAATTATGTGAACCTAATCTACGATTATTCGCATAAATTTCTTGTTTTCCACTTTTAACAGTACCAACAAATTGAACTTTATTGTGCAAAGGGCTAATATTTAGAAAATTAGACAATGAAAACATGTCACTGTGCAATTTACGTCTTGCATTCCGGTTAATTCTTAAGATATATTGAAATTGACTTCACTTGTGCGGATTGAATGCCGGAGAATGTTTTAAATGAGGTTTTATAAAGTGATTACCATTAATTTGTGTAGTGATGTAATTATTAGGTTACAAATGGTTTTCATTGCATTCAATTTTAATTAACCAATGAAGTCTCTGCTTTCATCTCTATACCACATCGAATCATAATTTCTCAAGTCACTAGTACCAGTGAGATTGCGTCTGTTGTATGTTACGCACTCTGTGCCTGCGGAAACTCTAAAACTATGTAAAAATATAAATAAATATAGTAATCAATCGAATTTAATATGGATGTTAGTGTAATCCCTTCTGATACGACAATAAATACATACACACTTTTTGTTTACCAAGACTAAGTAGTATTGAGTTACTACCCGTTTATTCCCGATTGCAATGAGACAACGCGTTGCGACGTATACTATATCACTATTGCAAGGAACTATTAAGTTTCCATAGCTGTGCGGGGCATGTTTGGTGCAGGAATAGTGAAAATGTGCTTCGGATTAGAATAAACATGGAAAAACAATTTTTTGTGCGAAGTTGCGGCAAAAAAACTACAGAAAGAGGCATAAATTATTCGAAATATACCCATCTATAACGCTACACTACCCTAAAAAAATTTAAACATGATATTCAATTTTACGGTTAAATGACGATGTAAAGCTTACTTACACCGATTACTATCTTAATAATAGAAAAATAAACGTCTCGTGAAATGAATTCTTTAAATTAAGTACATTGTTTTTAGTTTAGTTTTGATCCGATAACGTGATTACTTCCGGGAAAGCTGGATTAGATAACCTAGGAGATGTTTAGGATATTCAGGGGAGAGCCATTTGGAAGGACTAATAGAACTTGAGTTGCATCCAGAGGGACGAAACAACATTTGCTAAGCTGGTGTGGGGAAAACCATCAGAGGGTAAAATAAGAAGATAGTAGGTCCCAGCGTTGACAAATTACAGAAAATTTAAATAATTTGTAACTAGTTAAATAGGAAAATTAAAAAAAGATGTAAACAATGCTAAATAATTTCGATCACTTGGCAAATTGTTAAAGAAGTGATGGCAGAGCAAACTTCAAGCAAAGAACGCTTGGTCATGTCTTTTAGATCCTATAAATAACTAGGGCTATCCGTGGGATGCACTTTAAAAACACGTTTGATGATTGAAAATATACCTTAATATTTGATGGGTAGTCTACGGTTGATAAATAATTTCAACAGCCCCTAAAAATAGCTACACATGTTCGCGGACCTTTAGAGAACTTTTTCATATCATATACCTATACTTTTCCCCCTTCAATATTTCCTTTTTCAGCTCCTCATATTTTATGGCTCGCTATTGCGTACAAAATGCTAATTCCTAATGCTGAATGCCATTGAATTCCTTCACCTGATTTCCTCTCTTTTTCAAAGTCTTTTCGAGTCTAAATATTATACCTTTTTTTTCCTCACAATCTTGTTTATTTATCCATTCCTTTGCCATAACTAGGGGTAGCATAAATTGGGAGACTACGAGAACCACTTTAAACCATGGTGCTTATTAGAGAACTTTTCTATCAACGCCTATCGAGTGACATGGAACCCATTAAAGTTAACATTGAATCAAATATTGATTCTGTGACTCTGGGAGCGTTCTCTAGTGAAGAAATATAACAGCAGTGGATTATGTTTTTTTCCGTCGTCTTTCGATCGGAAAGTTCGGTAATACGAGTATATGCCCAAAACCTTATAAACCTACTAGAATCATCAACATTACTACTCTTTGTACCGAAATTAATTTCTAGATTTTTTAGATAAAAGTCTTTACCTATTCAGTGTCCTGACGATCCATTCTTTCAGCTTCTACTTGATTCTTGTCTCTTTATGAATATTCCTTTTACTAGCGGCAGTTATTTGTATAATGAACTTTAAGCATAGCCTATTTTCGTCCAAAATATTCCCCAAATTCGACCGCATTTCTACCTTCTGTATTTTATTTTATCATTCTCAGGTCGTTCTTTCTCTTTAGACTGAGCGGTACTTGAGAATCTCAGTATCGTCCTTTTATTACGTTTTACCTACAGGCCATACATATCACCTTTATACTGCGGTTCGTACAAAAGTGACTGCAATCCCGTAACACAAAGTTTAACTTAAGCTGTGTAATCCGTGAATCTGACTAAGCTCGCTGCCCATCCACTTTCATTCCTACCTCTTCACATGCCCCACCTTACGTGTTCTCAGATTAAAAGTTAAAAACCAGATCCGAAATAGACTGCTCCATCCCACTGCATGAGTAATAAAAAAACCTTAGGTATTATATAAATATTATTCAAACATTGCCAGCCATTTTTTATTAGACAAAGAGTTGATAAAACACGTAAACATAAGCTTCTGAAGACATCAGTGGATTAAAGGAAAGCTATTCGGAGCATCAAAATTTCTGTTCTTTCTCTCAAAATATTTTAATAAGATTTATCGCACTGAGACACACAAATTGGTAATAGGAAAAATCCGACATATGTATATGTCGGATATACATATATGTGTGTGTATATATACATATGTATATATACACACACATCGGATTTTTCCTATTGCCAAGATATATATATATATATATATATATATTAATAATGATTACGAGGAATAAAAAAGGAAGGGTTTGAGCAATTAGTAGGAAGGAATAATAGAGAAATGAATAGAATATTTTAAAAAAACTACCAATGTTATCTAAATTAACATTTTGAGTTTTTGTTGATACGGAGCATCAATGTGATGATGCAGTCAACTGTCATTAAGAGTACACTGCAAAAATACTCCTCCTTCACTTTCTTCTTCCCTACCAAAAAATACCATTAAGGTATTACCATGGCACTCCACCGCAGGCCTTCTCCCTCTTCATGCTCCCCCTCCATTGCCGTCACGCTACCGCACACACTGCACCCGTCCCACGGGCTCCACGAGGCCGTAATTTTGGCGCCGACTTGCACCCAGGCGGCTGCATCGCAACCCACCCGCATTGTAGCGCGTAACTCTCCCAGGAAGGGTGAGGCTACCCCCTTCCGCTCTTTCTCTTCAGTTAACTGCCGCTAAATTCCTCGTGGAGAAACATTCCTTTCAGACACCAACGAGTCTTAAACGCCCAAGGAGGGAGCGAGTTAACTCTCGCTCCCCAAAAGAGGCCAAGCCCCCAAGAGAGCGGGATCCGCATGCAGAAGTCTTGAGATGCAGCCAGAATGCTCCTCCTGCCCCTCTCCCTTGAATGCGGTTAGAACCTCATATTGTTCCCATTCTCCTAAAAACCAATTCCGTCGACCTCGGTGGGGTCGGAACGTTTCTCGAAATCATTCCCTAAGCCAACCTCTTAAGGAGAGAGGGGAAGGAATGAGGCAGCTGACCGCGGATGCAGTGCATTACCCCGGTTGTTGCATATTCTCCTGAGAAGTTCATAATTACGTCATGACACGCAAATTTGGAGTCATTTGATGGATTTTTTGTTATTATGTATAGAAAAAGGGTTTAATGATATCACCAGCCTTAAATTTCTGCAGTAATTTATGATCCTGGCGGCATTAAGATACATACGTATTGGCGAATTGATAACCACCAATGTCTTGCGAATGTATCTAGATTTTCTGGTCGTCCTGCAATAAGTGATTTGGCGAATTCGCCGTCATTCTTGCCAAAGCAGCGTAATCTCTTACGAAATAGGATAACGAGTGAATATTCATAGGATTAGAATTATTTTCTGATATTGCGAATATAAATTCCATCAATGATGTCCCATAGTTTAATTAAATCCAATTAGAATGTTACCTGAGTGCATAATTGGTTCTCATTCATAAGTATTCTTTTTCAAATCTTTAATGCATATCCTTCACGACGTTCCTTATCGGGGTAGGCGCTATTAAGAAAAATCCGGTTTCAGATTGCGAATATAATGGAGGCCTCTTGGAGATCTCTTTTACTAATTTCTTCCATAATGGCCTACCATTGCGATCTTCTTTCACCTGCCACATAAATGGATTATTTAAACGCGCTCTTCTCTTCCTGTAGCTCCTAATATTCTTTCTCATGGTAGTCCCTTCAAACACTTTCACCAATGATTTTCTCGGTCATTTGTGAGTGATCTTCTCGGCTTCTTCTCATTTCCTCTCAAACCATTGACTCTTCTCTCATGCATGCATAATTCGACTCTCTTCCATTTTCTCAAAATGACCAAACCAGCGAAGTCCACTCCCTTCATGGATGCTTATTTTTGGTGAATCCAATCTACATTCTTTCAAAGCCCACAATTTCTGAACCAATCTCTGCTATTTTTACCACGAGCATGAGGAGCATGTATCCATACCCACCTTATTCAGTCGGCACTTTTACTTATCCTGGAGTACCACTATAAGTTGCAATTCCATGCAATAAAATGGGGAGGAGGACTCTTTCATTAACTGCCACTTTCGCTGTCTTGGACACATTCACTTTTAATACACAAGACATAATAATATCATCCTTTCTGCTGAAAAGCGCACACGCTTCCAAATTTCATCTTTGCCAGCATTTTTCGCAACCATGATACCACAGTATGATAAATTTTTCACTTGCTCAATTTTTTCATTTTGCATTCATTTCATCTTCAAATTTTCCTGATGCAATCATTCTTAGCACTCTCTTAATCAAACGTAACTGCCTTTATTTTTTTTAAGCATCGCCCTCATTTTCATTCTCTCTGTTTTCTCCCTGCAATTCACTTGCCCCCCCCCCTGTATACCTTGTGGTATATTGGCCAGCATGTAATTTCGTGGTGCAGAACGGGAATACTTACAGTTAAGTTATTACACCATCCTCATCCTTGGATCCTTCTCTCGCATAGTTGTCAACAGAATTTAATAAACGAAGAAATTGAGGTTACGCATCCTTGTTTTTCATCATACTGTACTTGAACCATTCACTAAAGGCCTTATTCACTCTTTCACTTCCCTTACTATATGTGTAGCCTTCAATATCTGCCCATTCACCTCATAATCTTTTGAAAACTTTCCCTTAACTTTCATCTATTTACCCTGTCGTATTTTTTGTGTAATGAAGAAAAAGTTAACGAATTGATAGAAAATTTTAAAACATTAATAGTATTAATATAACCAATTCTATTTGGAGATCCCTCCGTCTTCCCATCTCCTCTACCTAGCAATGGGTACCGATAAACGCATTAATTTATTGAGTTAGACTGAATGTCTAAACCTGATGGTTATATCAAAACTTTATTATTTCTCGACGTTAATGGCTTTATATCTAGAGTTCCATTGTCCTTTTTTTGATTCTGGTTGACCCCCATGCGGTCCAGCGCATCCCGTGGAGTATGCAGCCCTAACCACACCTATGCATCGCACCTCCGTCGCCACTCGCAACACAAAATCATGATGGCCATCGCCTCCTGCTTCCTCGCCGCACCCTCCCTGCCGACCTAATTCACGCGGATTAGGGGGGCTTTCCCTGGGAAGTTTCGGGGTGGGGGGGAAAGGGAGCAAGGGACCCTAGGGTTGCACAGGGAGGAGAGGGGGGTAAGGTAGAGGGGGAGAGGGTTCCGCGATTCTGGAGATGGGAAGG
>LYUA01000852.1:299203-310451 GCA_002093875.1 Calopteryx splendens
ACATTTGAATCCTTTCCATTCTCACCATTTCCTTCCCTCATCCTCACTCCTGGCTCCGCAAGAGCAATCGCATTCTCCCGGCTTGTCCTTCCCCCCAGTGCAGCCCTGCCGCCGTCGGTATTCCAAGCATTCGGCCCGCATGCAGTCTCCCTCGCCTTGATCCTCCCTTTGCCTCTGTTGCGGCCTCTTCTCACACTTTTTCCCACGCCTCTCTCTCTCTTTCACTGTCGGACTTCGTAAAACTGCGTCTTCATGTCCTTAAACTCGCTTCCTTTAGTTCTCACCTCTGGTACCGTTCACTAATGGCGCTGGAAGTCAACTAACAATTCAGTTCCATGCGTACAATTGCAATGATTGTTGTCTCTAATCTCTTCCCATCTTAAATATTTCTAATTCCCTCTCGAAAGAACTTCGTTTCCTTGACAGTTTCTCACATCCCCGTTTGTAGAACACTAAATTTGAATCTTCCAATTTAGTTAATTTCCGAAAATTTAGGAAACTATTTTCATGGAATACTGTTGATAACATAGAATTGATGACACTATTTATCGACTTTGCTTTATTTTTTTTTAAATTTGCTTTTACGAATGTGCCCTGTCATCAATAAATTTCAAATAGATATTAAAAAGTATTATTTTGGAAAAATAAACTTCTGCATTTATTAGGTATATCTTAAGATTTTTAAATGAGTGTATTTCTCATCGGTGGCTTTCTTATCGCTATTTAGCGCGCATTTTGAAAATAATGTATCTGCCTATTAATACGAAAAAAGAATGCTGACCTCTATCTAGAATCAAAATTATGACTACCGTAATATATGTATCAGAAAATCAGCCACATGTTTAAATTATTTACGTGTAAGATGTGATTGCTTGCTATTTTTTATTTAAAAATCAGTTTTGTAATAGAAAAATATATAGGCGTAGCAGAAACCAATAATGAATATCTGTTATGCATGATAATGAGAATAAATAGTAACCATAGAGGTTGTGAATTCATTGAGGTAAAAATACTATTCAAAGCATATGCAATGGTATACCATCATTAAAGTAAAATATCATAATGTTTATTGGATAATAAATAAAAATCAAAGCGTAACAATGATAGAATATTAAGCTTAGAAAATTTGCTTATATGTGCTATTTTTAGCAGACCTCCTCCAGCAGACCATATGTCTCCTGAATTATATTTTACCTATACTATGCTTCTGCTAACTACTACGCTATATTATTCCCCTGTCATTACCCTATAACTCCATCTAACTAATGAATTCAAGTTCCCTAGAAAGTGGTTAAATACTTGCGTTATTTATCTTATGTACCAGATGTTAATGCCTAATTGATAGCTGGTATGCCAGGTTTGTAATCACGGACCTAAGAGGGGTCTTCAAGTTTAGATGAATATAAACGGAAGGTGAAAGGCGCAGTAAATTTTTATTGGGAAGCTGTTGAAAATTAATAAACTTCATGATGTGGAACGAATTGGTTTAAAAATAATTTATTGAATATATTTGTTAATAGTAAAATGAATTAATTAGACATGACGTAATGGATTAACTTTATGGTTACAAAGGTTCAAATTGAATCTGCACCCCAATCTTTAACACATTCAACTATTTCTATGCTATAGGAATTTCGTTACTAATAATGACTATATTTAACAAAAGAATTTATTAAATAATAATGAAATATTTTAGTGAATTGAACATTTCGTATTCGTAGTGAACGTTAAAATGCTATTCTTATAATCATAATTATAGGTATATATTTTGCCAAATTCTTTTGAAAATCCGTTCACAACAGTTTATGTCCATTTTTTATTTAAGTTTCCATTAACGAATTATTTGCCGTAGTATTTTCACTACTTTTATTCTTTACCTTTAATTAACTATGTCTATATATATAAACTTCAAACTGTGCAAAATAAAATGTGCGAGCAAGTGCTCGCACATTTTATTTTGTAAATAGTAAATCGTTTTCATAGATATTTTTTTCCGAGGATAATCAAACATTTTGTTGTACAAGTTGTGTCACGCTTTTCACGTCGTTTACGTTCTATCATTCCATTTAGAGAAAATAAAAAAATCTTGGACTGATTATTTGAAGCCTCCTACCCATCGTGGTAAAAGTATTGAGGTGCAGTTTCGCTCGTTAATAGGATTTTAAATAACTTTAGGCACGATCTTTCACTGACAGGGGAAAAACTTCCTCGTAAAAATACCATGAAACTAGTTTACTCTTTTAAATTATTAAACTTCTATTATTTCGTGAAAATAAGGAATAAACTATAGAAAAAACAATAGCTGATTAAAAAGCTCTAAGCGCACACTGGATTCTGAAGATCACAGAAGCGCCTTTCGGTATATTTGAAACGCTTACAGCATACACAGCCACATGTTGCATTGTAGGATTATTTTTATTTGAATTTCTCCCTTTTTCATCGCAACGTTTTCTTCATCATATTGTCGAAAGGTTATATATGTGACCTTAAAAAAATTTCCCTCCGCTTAGGTCCTGTCTATTAGCGAAATCGATTTGCTTAGACGTCCGACTGAGTGAGTGACGGACGTAAAATATTTATTGATAAATTTTGTTGTAAAATAATCAATATAAAGACGTTGCCGCTGCATTTATCTCTCACGATGGCACGGTAAACAAAAACCTTTGTGAGTTTTGCACATTGTTGAATCGCTTAACTCGCTGGAAAAATCTCTCCAACATTTCCGTTATGTTTATTTGCTGGTGCCCATCGCATTATTTTGGCAAATCAACAGTTCCATGGAAACTCGAAAAAATAGGAAGTAGTATTCAGTTTTCATTGTTAAAACATTTTAAACTGTTTTTAAATCAAGGTTTTTCGGTGATAAATTCTTTTTTTTAAGTTTTCATTGAGGATGTAACTTCTCCAAATTACTTGGGCAAGGTGAGGTTCTCAAAAAAATAGGAAGGCTGAGTTAAATATTAAAAAATGAAGGGTGTGAACTAAAGCAGATAGAACAGTTCAAGTTCATGTCTTAGAAGTGTTCTAGTCGAAGCTGGGGATTTAAAGGTTGAATGCTTCAGGTAGAAGCAAAGGGGATAGAGTTGATGACTAGGGTTTCACGTAATGACATAGAGAAGAGATTGGTGAAAACTTGGATAAGGAACAGCCCTGTACTGCTTCGATGTTGGCTAGTTGAGGTTAGTAAGTAAGCGTATACTGGAGACTTTATAGATGTGGGTGTGGAGAGGAGTTGAAAAAATAAATTGAACAGAAAGAAAAACCAACGAATAACTGCAGGGCATAGTAGGGGGAGTGAGAAGGCTGTTGTAGAAATTCGAAGAATGCAGAAAAAGTATGGACAGCACATAGGTACTGAGAGGCAGTGGAATTCTAAAAACTGTGAAAAAGGGAAGTGTTCTTGGTAATTGGGACAGAAGGAGTACTTAAGCGTTTGGGTTAATTGGACGGAATGAAGGTAGGTAGAATTTGTTAGACTAAAATATGGTTTGTTGTAATGCGGGATGTTAGGTGTGTTAGAGATTTCCAAAGTCCAATTATTTTTATCGGCGCTATATTAAAACATAATTGTTAATTTCATGTAGCCATTTTTTGCTTATGTTATATTGAATTTATATTGAATTTTATATTGAATTTTTTATCTTTTTTGTGAACTCCGAGTGAAGTCGCTTGCCACGAAATTTAATCGAATTAAGGAAATGCTTCAGAAAACTTCAATTAAGGGTTTTCACATATTCCGACCGTGCATGCTGCTTAGAATAAAATACAATTCCAACCTCATTTCCTCCTGTAGGCTATAATTACCAGACTGATTTTTATTCAAAGTAACTATTTTTCCTCTTATATTATTTGACTTTTTCATTATTGGTTGTTTGCTCGGAGACTTCACCATCGATTTATGTTAGTTCAGCGTTTTTTTTATTTTAAAATTTATTAATTTCCAGCATCCAAAGTATGAAGTTCATTTTTTTAAACGATCACGCCTATGGTTACTTCACCAATAAGCGAGGGAGTATGCCTCATATCACCCTAACAAACTCAGGGTTAGCCTGTGACACCACAATCTCCGCGCTGCAACTAATAGGTGCATTTTCTCCTGAGTAGTTCTCAGAATCGACTCTCTTGTATTTATTAAGAATGCAAAGACAACATTCATGAAGACTTAAGGAATGATATGGTTGAGATGCATGAGATTTGCACATTTCTCCTGGCTCCCTGGCGTTCTTTCGTTCCTGCCGCTCGTCTCATCTCCAGAGACGACGTTTACTTGTAACGGCCTCGCAGAGTGAGCCGCTAACTCCTTCATCGCTTTGACAGCTGTCGACGTCGCTTAATGCCCCCGACGAAGGACGCCGCCGTCGGGGGGAGAGGAATAGGTGGAAGGAATGGTGGTGTCTGCAGTGAAAGGGGAAGGGAGTAGGGAAGAGAGAGAGAGAGGAAAGAGGGTTAAGAGGATTAAGAACCTCATTTCTTAGTAATATCTGGAGGAATTGTAGGTTTTCACTTTTAGAGCGTGATCATGGCGCGCTCTTAAGTGTCATTTTTCAGTCCATTTATGTAAGACAGTAAACAAAAAGTAATTTATGGAGAAATAAGGATGGCTCTTGTATGCGTGAATTGTCAAAGCATATATTTATGCTCTTTCCGTGAGGATATGATATTAGTTTACTAACATAGATAGCCTATTCAACACAACTACATACCTACTAGTACTTTTGTCATTATGCGACTATTAACGTTTAGTTGGTCAGTAATTGTAGTTTAATACCATTTACGATTGTAGGTAGTTTAATTTACTTTGTTTTAGTTTATAAAGCTAAAAACGATGTGCTTAGATAGCTGCAGTTTTTATTCGATGGTCGACGCCGATGGTGATTGCTTTACTAACTGTAGTGCTTTCTTTAAATTGCACGGTTGCTACACGGAAGAAAAATCTAAGCCTTGCGCCCAAAATGTACTAGTGTTCATTCCTTTAGGTACTGTTTTCGTAATTCGCGTCAATTTTATGGATTATTATTTGCGTATACCTATAGGTTTACCTACACTGGTAATATGTACAAGATAAAATTGTTTCTTATAAATTTTCATGGATTCGACGAAATTTTATTGAGCACCCATAAAAATACGTCAACTACCAGTCGTCTATTCTAGAATTGATTTGACGATGCTCTCAGGTCAATTCTTACTTGAATTCCGTGTTTTGGCAAACTCGCCGAAGCATTTCCTTTTGAATCTTTCATTAGACTTCCTTCTCCGACTAGCATTCGTACAACTTCCTTATCAGTAATTCAATTCCTCCATTTGTTCTTCTGCATTTTTTAGTAGTACCACATTTTCAATGTTTCCACACTTCTGTTTTCAGCTGCTGCTATGGTCATGTCTCAAATAAGACCATGCACCAGTATCCCCCTATCCACATAGGTACATGTTTTACTGTACCATTACTTACAGTTTCTCTTTATTTGGGCTACTATAGGAATTTTCTTTGGTGCATGACAGAGATGTGAATGGAAAGGGTTTTTTAACGTATCTATTCCATTAATTATTTCAATCATAATTATTTAATCATTGGTGATTCTAATTCACAAATAAAAAGCTAAAACTACGTCGTTAGGCGAAATTGCAGGCTGATGAGGTGACAAAATTATAGTTTTCACGAATAGTAGCTACAGATTAGAAAGTAATTGTTTTTACTAGACATCCGGATTGACATTTAATTTATCACAATAGTTATTACAATTTATTGTTTAATTAAAAACATAGTTCTTAGATCCAGCATTCCAATGGCTTGCCCTACCTCCACCATCGTACCCAGCCTCTTGCGGTACGGTGGCCCTAAATGTTCTTTATCTTTTTAACCACGAATAAACTGCTTAAAGTACTAAATAGAATTCAGGTGGATGATACATTTATATAGGAAATATTTTCTCAATTGGCTTTGATATTTATGCACAAGGATACATATTTAGCTATTAATTTCAGAGGGACCAGGGCTAAAAGATAACAAAAGTCAAACCTTTCGAAATAGTGGAAATAAGCAAGGAACTGAAGAACTACCGACAAGTCTCACTGAAATTCCTGTCCTCTAAAATCATCATTATAAATACAACATTTCAAGGAACGCTCTGTTATATGTCAATAATCACAACCTTTTATTCAGGAGCCAGCAAGGGTTAATAAATATCTCGTGACAGCTTGGAGTCTTTTTTTACACGACATTCTATAATAAAAAAGAAACAAAAAATGAATTTAACCCTTTTATAAATTTAAGATAGTTTTTAATAAAGTTTGCGTGCCTCAAAATGACATGAAATGGAGCACTTTGGAGTAGATGAAACGATTGGAAAACCTGAGTTTACATTTTTTTTCCGAAAGCAAACAAATGGCGGTAAAGAAAGTCATAGTTCTAGTTAAATGCATGTAATATCTGGTACCACACAAAAGAGTGTATTGGAGTAATTAAAACCCTTACATTGAAAAATATCATCTAAAATCAAAAATCTAAATTAGAACTATCCCCGGCGCTATCGTAATATACAGAATGAAAACAATGCTTATATAATGTTTAAGGCTTTGAGGCGAGTTACAAAATATTCGGCAGTAATCGTGCAACAAATTGAGATTTTATACTAATAATGAACAGGTAGGTATACACTTATTTTAAAAAAAGCCGGGTAATTAGACCTACACTCGAACACCCAGAGGCTTCCAATGAGTGTTGCCGACACTAAAATGCTGGGGTATAGCTAGCACGGAGAAAATGAAAATTTAGTAAATATGCTGTCTTGTCGATACTTCAATTTGTAAAACTGGTCTGTGATAAATTATCAAAATGAAAATTTAAGGAATTGTGCGTTATCAAATTTGGTTAGCCCTTATCCGTCTCAAACAAAATTATTTCAAGGTCTGTGAAAAATAGGATTCCACCCACGTGTTCGGGAAATAGTGGTGTACAAGAAAAAAAAGATGTGCAGAATACAGTATCTTGCATTGAAGTCTTTGTGTGAAACTTACATCCATGTCTCCATCGTACAATTTTACTTGTAACAACGAAGAGATAATCAGTTCGATCGCATTAGTACGCGAAGTTCAGGCTGGAAGAGATACAAGATTTTAGACAGATATACATATTTAAGGATTCGTTTCTTCCTTTTACAAATTTCTGCTGTAACACAGATAGAGAGAGACTCTTATACTAATATGTGAAATAGAGAAACATCTCCGTTCTGATTTCCTACTCTTCTTTTTTATAAATGTTGTCCGAACACAATTATAAGAAAAACTAAAACTTGGTGAAACGTAATTCTAAGCAAATCGTTAGTTAGAAAGTAGATGGGTGAGAACAAGTCAAAAAACTTAACATTTCGTAGTTAATTGACGATTTTTCAAGGTCTTAAGCTTTTATAAAACGTGGAACATTGTAAAATACTTCGTTACATATTTACTTCAATGCTATTGGTGCTTTTAGTTAGCATTAAAAATAATTTGTGGAAATATACAATACAAGGTGCAATACAAGTTATATTGTTTTAGTTCTATTACCGTTTGAGTAATAAAGGTATGTGAGAATATTCCATTCATATTTTTAGCATTCATCATTTATTATTCACATATACGGGATTTATTGTGTTAAGTTGGGCAGCACTAGTTATAATATTTTTCTTTTTGTATTTATTTTATCGTTCTTGTCACGTTTACGTGGTGCCCTTTGCTTTTCGCTATGCTCTTGTCTGCTATAAACCTTGTTAATGCTCTGGAAACACAATGCTAACCTCTTGAAAATTTATAAGGCAAACAGCGCGTGATGGCCGTTAAACGTATCTTAATAAATGCTGAGTTATAGTTCCAATTTCATGGAAGTGCCTCGGTCTTCAGGAGAAACAATTGTACCTCAAATTGGTTTACTGATCATAAAAACCTAAGACAAGTCACAAAATAATATAATGGCTATGGACTGAAAGCTTTTACACGGCTGTGAGGAAAAGTGACCATTTTAATAGTGTCATAAGATGTCAATTAAAACATAAACAGTACAGTATATTCAAGTTTTAAGACATTTACAGTGTAGTAATTTTTGTGCCATAGTACTATTTTAGTTTTTCGTGATCATATTAAAATAATGTTAAGCGTAAATCGTGACGCCAAGTACTGTATTCGTTTTATTGACCTGATTTAAAAATATTATCATGAAAATCTTAAATGTGCTACAGAAAATATTGAAATATTTCAGTTTGTTTCCTGTTGGTTCTGGGAAAAAAGAACAGTTGAAAAAGGATATAGGGTATGCGTTTGACGATAAATAGTGACTTTAGGTTAAGCGGATAAAAACATCACAAATGCAAAGCCTTTTAGATTTAAATTTGGGGAATATCAAGCCCTACATTTTTAATAGATCATTATATTTTTCAACCATTCATTTTGAATGTGAAGCGTCTACTTATTGATCCTAACTACCATAAGTGCTAAAAATCAAATCAGTTCGTTAGTCCTACGCTTATAAACTATCCGTGGTTGCGTAACTAATTAATAACGATCTTTTACGAAGAAGCTTGTCAATATCACTCTCTTCTTTCGGAACTTCCACTGAATTGCACGAGAAAGAAACTGCAGTCATGTGGAATATCGAGCCATGTTAAACTTTAACGAAGAGCACAAGTGGCTTCACTGTCAGACACAGCCTCGAAAATCACAGAGGCGCATTAAAGAGGTTGAAAGCGCCCCAAAACACTGGAGTCGGATATTCGAGCCGCGATAATTAGTTCTTCGTAAGAAAGGGGGTGATGTGCGAGTGGCCGCGTAATATAAAACGAATTTAAGCATGCGATTCGCTTTAATGAATACATATTTTATCTCTGAATGTTATGTTTAAGGAAGGACGTTCACTGAAGAGAAATCGCTGCATTCTCTGCAAGCCATGTGGTTGATAAAAAAAGTAGTGTAATTAAGAGTGCTACGGTAAACTTTTAAGGGAAGTTAGCACCTCGATAAATATGAAAAATACTATGGAATCTCTCTTTCGTTCGGGAAAAGATGGAGAAATGTTTTCGAGCTGTATTTGGAGAGTTTTCATGTAAAATTGGTTTCATGAAATGGAATCAACAGATAGTTTTGAGATGAATTTTTACCCTAAACTTTAGTACAATGAATTACACTTGCTGGCTTATTTAGAGGTGGCAACATGAATAAGTACCTATATTTTTGTGTTAATACCTAATATTCAGTTGTAGGTAAGGGTGTAAGAGGGACTGGTGGATACATTGGCGTCTTAAAGCCAATTTGTAATAAATTTACTTTTTGTAATTGAGTTAGAACTAAAAGTAAATGAATAACTTTGCAATTTTCCACAATTGTGTAATTTCCTACCTTCATCGGCTTCAACTCTTTCGCGTCATTTTCAAATGCACTACTAGTAGACCTCTGGTAGCTCTCTTGAAAAAGTAGTTCCTCTTCTCTAAAAAACTACGTGAAAGCATTATACCCGGCAGAGGTAGGATATTGAAAAAGTATTAAATTTTAATGGTAGTTACTACATGGTTGTGACTTGTCGTAGCCTTTCGAATAGAACTTTAGAGAAGGGTATGTAATGTTTGACTCTAAGATATTGGGACATTTATGGGCGTGAGGTAAAAATACTACTTTATAGGATGAGAATAGATTTAGGTGATTCGTTCGATAATGAGGAGAGTTTGAGGAATTATTTTTGGAATAAAAATAAATATTTGTGTGTGATGAACTTTTTTTATTGAGAAAACTACGTGCACATGTACCCAACACTTACTGAAAAGCGCTACAAGGCAGCAGTAAAAAGGATATTGATAATCTCTCAAGAAAACGAACACTCCTTTCAAAATTTGTCCGTTATATTTATTTTGACGAGCGAATAATTAGATTTGTAGCCCACACATATTTTGTTCGTTGTTTTTAGTTCGTAATCACTCATGTTGCTCTCTATTCAAACCGTAGAAGCACCGATGCATGCAATCATCTCGGGTTTTCCCCTGTCGACGTTTTGAAGGTTTAATCTACCGTCGTTTTCAGGGCGTTGAGTGACTCATGCTCACGTGCATCGTACGCCGGGCGAAAACCAAATTCTTCATATGAATACACTCTTCCGTCTCTTCTCTCCTCTCCTCTCTCTCTCTCTCTCAACTCACAGGGCCTTCAGAGTGTCAGATTTTGTTTCATTCTCTTCTGCGCAGTCGAAAAAAACAATTGGAGTCCTGAATCCGCTAATAGCAAGAGGACACATAATTTAAGAGAACCATTTTGAACTTCCGGGGTTCCTGCTAAAAGACTTCCTAGGCCCAAAACCACGTGACACATCCCTTTCCCAATCGATTCCCATTGAATGACTCCTGACTTCACGACTTTCAAAGGTTCCTTCACTGTTGTCTAATTTGGTATGTGCCACTTTATCTCTTCCATTTAAGTGTTCATTCATCACATTATCAAATCGTGATTGAATTTGATTAAACAATCTTATTTCGTACATTTCAGGTCAACTTGAGCAATGCCGCGCTAATTCTCTTACTTCCATTAAAGCAAGTAAGTTTTATATTCAAGAATCAGTGGTGCGCAAACCTTAAGGAGAGGGGGAGGAGGCCCAAGCGGGCTTTCCTCTCTAGGGGATGTGATTGATTTACGAAGAGGGGCCATGGAATCCCTGCACCCCCATTTATCGGCCTGCTCCGCCAGCGTGAACCTGGAGCTCCCATGACCTTAAGGAGGTTACCTCTTTTAAATTAAAATGAGGCTATGGCTCGTTTTTATGATAAAAGATTTTTATGTGAGAAACGGGGAAAGGGTACCCGGCAATTGTATCTTTACATTAGATTTTGGTTCGGCTAAACATACTTTTCCTGGATCTCCATTGCTTCAAGCGATAGCTAATGTGAGATTAGGTATAAAATAAATAGTATGAGTTAGTTATTAGATCTTGTAGTGAATATGTATTTCTTTGAAGGTGGCCATTGATGATAGAGTCAATATCCCGGACCACATTGCGCTTATGTGAAACAATATTGTAACACATAAAGAATTAGTGATTCGGGAAGGATTTTTAATCCAAGATTGGTAATATTTCCTGCAACCATTGTAATTACTGCTGTGTGCAGTCCAATGACCACAGTACCTAGTAAATTGTGTTGTAAAATGCATGAAATTTTTTAAAGCAATCCTTCTGAATCTTATAAGCTGATCTAATCTAATCTACACGATACCCCGCAAGCCGCCGCTAGGGCGTGTGGCA
>LYUA01000852.1:433723-446216 GCA_002093875.1 Calopteryx splendens
CCCCCCCGCCCCCCCCCCCTTTCTCTCTCTCCTCCGAAACACTTCATAGAGAGGTGCTCTCCCCGCCTATCGCCGACGCCACGGCGTGCGTCTCCAGCTCTCCTCTTGCCCCACTCACTCTTCTTCGCATTGCCCTCCTCTAATCCCTCGCCTCCCCCTCACTCCACCCCCTTTCATCCTAAGGAACGCGTAGATTCCCGTCACTTTTCCCCTGGCATTCATCCCTCGTGAACCATATCCACGCCTACGTCATGCACGCGTCAAGATCCTCCTCCGCGTGAACATTTCAGCTCTCGCCCTATGGAGGGCGAGTCTCTCTTCTTTTGCTCTCCTCCATTTCCCTTCTCGTCCTCCATTTGGTGTTTTTTTTACGATTTCACCTTCCCCTCTTCTTCTACACTTCGTCGCAACCTCCATTTTTCCCTTCTCCCCACCCTCTCTCCACCACCACAAGCACACTTCCCTCTCACTGACAAAGCTCGCCCAAAAAGGTGATCGGTGCGTGCGCATGCAATGCAATGGCACCCATCTCGCTTGATTTTCCTCGCTTTTATTCTCGGTGCTCTGTTTTGATGGCGTCCCTCATTTTTTCACCTACCAACTCCATCTTATGTCATCCTCACTCTCCCTCTCACCGTCTCCACCCCTTGCTCACACGTCGAAGATCGCTGGCTATTGTTTTTTTTTGCCGAACCTCGAACTCCTTATTATGCAGACTGGTTCTAAATTGCTGGTGCTAAATGTATCGATTTGCTTGAGAATATATTTTTGTATTTTTCTCTTTCTAATTATTTCGATAATATTCCATGATGTGTAAAGAGGTGTTCCTCGATTAGTGTTTCTGGATGTTCTGCTGTGAGAGATTTTTAATGAGTTTTTTTTGTAAAGTAGGCACTACGAGTACTTTTAAGTTATTAAACAATTTAATTATTTCTAAAACTTATTTTTTTTGGTATCGCGTCAAAAATGTAACGAACATATGATTGAAGCAGATAGTAAATACGCTTCATTATATTTTAAAATAAATTATTTTAAAATAATAATGCTCAATTTCAAAATGTATATAATTTCCACCTGTCGGTCCTAAATTACCAACTACCCTCCAAATAATTCAAAATTGCGCCAAAATACTCATCGTCGTATGATTTTGTTTTACAAATGACCGAAGGATGAGCGACGTTTCAAATATATAACGATGGAATTTGCTCTCTGCGGGGCGCGTGAAGACCACAGTCGAGTTTCCTCTCCCTCCTGTCCCACTCTCTATCCTCATCTTCCTTCTTATATTTTCGAATTCAAATGTTTTTTTTCTCGCTATCCCACTCACTCCGTCGTCCTATCAAACGAATCGCAGGGCTTCGTACCGTCCTTTCAACCACCCCCAGCCCTCCTCCCCCCCTCCCCGCGCGGGAACGCAATGGGCGCCCTCACGTCGCTCAGCTTACTTAGTTGTTCCAGTGTTTTCATAACGAAATTATGCGATAAAAGCTTCCGTTTCGTGTGGCTACGCCGTCGCTCCCTCTCTCCACCTTCTCCCCCTCTCACTCGCACCGCTTCGTTTTATTTTTCTCTCTTCTCCACAACACCACGTCTCCCGGCGTAACCTCGTTTTCCCTCGATCTTAGTTTCCCCAACCCCTCCCCCTCCCCACAATCACACCCCCATCTCTCCCATAACCTTCGTCGGTGTGCCCTCTCCAGCACTCTTAGACTAGTGATGAAGAATTCATACTCGTTCGCGAAATCGTGGAATGATGATACGCGTTGCAAGAAGGTGTAGCGTTTCTCCTCCACTGATGGAATTCCTGTTGAAATCTTTCACGGAGAAATTAGAAGGAATGGGAGGGAGGGGCTCCTTAAAAGTCTCATTCTGTTCCTTTTCCTCCTCGCTCCATTCTCTGTGAGAGTGATGCTCCCCTTTTGCCATTCTGCTTCTTCGAAAAGGTAATTTTTGTTTTCGTTGGGTCGGGAACATTATATTCTTAGGTATATTCTTTTTTTTTCCTCTCTGTCTTTCTCAACCCTTACCATCGAGACTGTTCTTCGGTTTTTTCGAATCAGGTGTAGTTTCCATTTCGCCTGATGCCTTCTCGTGTTGATGGTAATGCGCTCGGTTCCCTTTCCATATGTATTCATTTGAAGGGCATTGGTATCTTGTACGCCTTTGAACTGGTCATAAAACCACATCCCATATGCTTATAGCCTGCTGAATTCCCACATTTCTGTGACTTTTTCTAGGCCCACGGAATAGCGGAGTTACCTCCATGGCCTAATAAAATTTGATCTGAACTCTGTCTGAATGTAATTCTGTGGAAAGCGACCTACTTAAACAAAACGCCAGAGACGCTACCAGACATTTTATTCAGTGAAGTTTTCTTATCTTGTGAATGCCAATGCATCCAAAGCTAAATGTTTTTTTTCATAATATTCAAGAATTATATTTTTTATTCACAAACTTAATTCATTATCACCATATTATTTCGCCGCATTTCCGCAATTTATCCACTTTATAATTTATCCATAATTAAATGATCTCTCATTATTTGCTTGCATGAATTTTCTTTGTGGCATAATTTACTCTATAGAATGCACTTTTAAATGTATACCTTTTAGATAATTCTAAGCGTAAGTCCCTCCATTTTGTACTGGTGCTTGCTGTGTCATTCTTATGCCTAATACCTAATCTTAAACCTAATACGAGGAATAATTTTATATAAATCTTTTTTTTTATTACCTACTCGTATTAACTACGCATTTTCAGTTTATATTGCACCATATGCTCAATGGGCAAGGTCTCATTTTTCGGAAAATTAATTTTGGTAATGAAATTTAGGGGCGAAAAGAACAAAAATTGCGTTTTGTCTTTGTTTAAGAAATAAATAGAGGAAAGATCACGGCTAAGTTGCTAGGTCGAGCAGCATTGCAACGGTTAAAATAATATTAAATAAAGAGGGTGGATTCAGCTCATAATATGTGGTCCCAAAGTATTTTTTTGAAATGAGGTTATTAGCTTTAGCATTTTATGGTTTAAGAATAAAATAGAGCTCCATCTTGACTATGAGAAACTCATTGAAAGGAATGTGTTACTAGTAACTGAAATACGTGTTACGTTTTGTTTTTGCTTGATAACTAAATATAGATTTTGTTACTTGTTTTCTGGTAATTGATCGCATCTTTCGGAATGGAGCAAAGGTTCTTACTGTAATCTAAACTAAATAAAACAGATCATTCATATTCGTCTCGGTGTTGAATCTTAATATGTTTCTGATTCATCTTACATTATTAATGAAAGCAAGTTTATCTTATCAATGCATGCCCTTTTAGAAAATGACATAGGAAAATAAAGTTCTTGTGGAGAGTTTATTTAACACTTGGTCAATTCAAAACTTGGTCTTCCAGATGCAAGAAGTAATTCATTCTATAATGACAAGTGCTAAGCACGTTCAAGCCATCTATTCACGGTTTTATTTATTTTTCCTTATCTAGGATACTGTTCCACTGCCACAAATCTTTGTATCAATCCTATGCTTATCCTATATTTGCTGCCTTCATATTTCATGTTCCGTACACATCCTCTTCTATGCGCTTTAATTTCTCTATTCAAAAGATTTGTGACGTAGTATAACTGCAAACATTTTCTATTGAAAGTGGTAACACTTGCCATTTATGATAAAATATTAAAATTTCATTGATATTTCCGTAATATCCTCCTTATTTATAATACGCATTTGAATCTAATGGAGACATGTTTCAAAATAAAAACGACAAACAATTTCGATACAAACTTTTCCTCAACCAGTGCTTATAAAGATAATATATTTCCTCATTTTAAATGAAACACCATATAATGTAGTTAATAATATCAATTGAAAGGAAAGCCTGCGTTATCTCGTGTTGTATATAAAATAACTTTAGTTTGATTTTTACATCTTCTATTATAAGATCTACGTTATAATTTCCGCTGTAGCTTTTTTTTAGACTTTATTTACCTTGTAAATATTACATACATACATACATAATTAATTTATAGTGTGGTAAATTATGTATGTAAACATCTTATTGACATCAAATAGGTATTTTAATCAGATACGTCTTTTGTTGTCCTAGATTTTTAAATTGCTCATGGTCAGTGTACCTATATTCTTCTGCAAGAGGGTAAATATAGCAACAGTATTATTAATATCTATTTTCTATGTAATCATTTGCTAGCAGGAAAGATGAATAACTTTTCTTACTGCTCGGATATTATTTTATTGAATTATCTATTAATTGTAATGTTTGAAATAATAACCTCTTTGATATGTTATCTTTCAGCAACTGGTAATGATTTATTATAACAAAAGGATTTCATGAAGGATCGTAGATGTGAATAATCTCATTTTTTTTTAAATTTTATTCCACATTTCAAGAATAGTAATCTTAAGTGTCTATGCTAAATGGTATGTCCTTAGGGTTTCCTACTTTTCTTTTTTATTTAAAAGGAGTGGTAAATGTATACAATGATCAGTGTCCTGACCAATGCATTGAAATGGTTTATAAGCAGTTTAAGGTCATAAGATATAAACGTACATATCAATAAGCCAGCATTTTTTATTTGTTCTTTTATTTTATCTCAGCAATTAGCAAAGTTTTAGAATACGAGTTTCGTTTCATTTTTAAGACTCCGGATCGATTTTTTCTGAGCTCAGAGATGTTCTTTACATTGCTGTAGATTCAATATTTTATGCAGTATTCATCATAAAAGAAGGCGAGTATAATGAGTGGATTCTCAATGCATTTTCAGGAAAGAAAACTTTATTCTCAAAGCAATTCGTTTTTTTTGTTGAGCACAAAAACATAAGATCAAGTTCCCTCTTATTAATATTATTATTTTTCGATAAGCATATGCAAAGGGAATGACCCTTGCTTCGATAAGGCGGCTTCCGAGCGAATAAATTTCAATCGCGTTATTTATGAACCACCGGGGTGAGTTTCTGATGGAAGGCAAGGAGCGGGGAGGGAAGTAAGTGGATTTGGGGTGGGAAAGGGGGGGGCGTAGGGGGGACGGAGGGNGGAGGGGGGGTTGGGAGGGGGACGCGGGTAGGGGGAGGAGGGGGAGAAGGGACGCAGTGGGTCGCGCAGTTATTCCGAGAAATAAAACGCAGGAACCTTTAAAAGTTTTCCGCGAGTGCATATGGGTATCGAGAAATCTGAATTTCAGTTCAGAACGCCGAAACTTCTTTCTTCTCTTCCCTTTCTCTCGAACGGGAAGCGTCGGAGTGGGGGAGAGAGGGAAAGGAAATACAAGATAGAGGGAGGAAGACGATGCGGAGAAGACGGCGGGCGTGGCGAGGAAAGAAGATTTAGGATGGGGGAAATGGAATAGGCGTATCGGGGGCAAGGATAAATGGAATAAGTAGCAAAATAGAGAATAAAGAGAAGGATAGAGAGAAGAAAAGAGAAGAAGAGAGTCTCCCTCGGATAGGGCTCAACATGGCATTTTTTTATCTCCTCCCTCGGAGAGGTGGGATTTCTGTCGAGAGGGGACAGCTTGCGCAGTGGGACTGGGTTTGAATCCACCCGACTAAAAAAAAGTGACGAGGAAGATGGGAGCGCCGGGGAGCTTCCCAGATTGAATTTAATTCATTTTTCTTTCTGAAGCGTTGTAGGAGGAATGGGCGAAGAGAAGGAGGGATGCTGGGCGAAGGGTCTCCCACCTAAGTGTGGAAGCGGAGGAAGGGGGGGTGGTTTGGAGTTCCGAGGGTGGATTCGGAATGGTGCGGGTGAAAAGGAGCGGAGGATGTTTGGGTGTGTTTGTGTGAGACGGGAGCGGGGGTGTGCGAGGGAGGGTCCTCCCTCTTCCCCCCTCGTCTTGGGGCGGAAGGAATAAGCGGAGGGGGAGAAGAAGAGAAGGAGAAAAAAAGGGAAGAGACCAAGTGGGTTTCGGACGTCGCTGAAAGGGAGCTGGGGGTGTTTTGGGGGACGCGAAGGGGGGGGGCGTGGTGGAGAAGAGCGCGTGGGGGTCAGGGAGACGCAATATTTATGTGCTATCCGAGCATCGAGGCATTTGTCTTTCGAACGACGGCCGTCGTGTTTATCGACTCCGAAGTGGAGGAGGGATTCGTTTGAGTTATACGTATTATTTTTGAGATGGGATAGAAAGCGCGGAGTGTAGGGATAAGGAAAAAATATATATGTAGGAATGGGCGGAGGGAAAAAAAAGTGAGAGGTGGCCGAAGGATGGGGAAAGGACGGGAGAATAATAGCGGAGGAGGATATCTGCGAAGGAGGGAGGAGAGAGAGATTGATGTGGAAAGGATGGAGAAGAAAAGGAAGGTGGAAGAATCGATGAAATATGGAGTGGTCGGGGGAGAAATACGGCGGAAAAGTCAAATGCATATAATGCGGATGGCGAGGGTGTGTGTGTGTTGTAAGATGATTCGTAAGAAAGTCTTTCATAAATTTTGGAGATTCTTCTGGGTCAGAATAAAATGAAGGAATCCACATAAACTTCGAGTCAGGAATAGACTCCTTTTTTTTAAGTTTTACTCAGCGGAAGTGGGTCTCGATGACCGTTTCAGGAGAAATCTGAGTAAGAAGTTGGTTTGTTTTTCAAATGGGAGAGACGGCAGGAGGTTGGTGACATTTAATAGTTCGATGCAGTGCGTTATTTCCTCTATCCGTAAGTGATTATTGGTGATCTATTACACTGAAGCAGTCCCGGCACGCACTGGGTACGCACAAGGAATAGGTTACTAAAAAGTTGTTCAATTCATTCAATAGCGATAGAATGTGGGTTCACGCGGAAAATATCTATTGTATTAGTTTGTAAAAAATCTAAGAAAGAAAATGGCCAATATGAATGTGATAATATGATGTGAATAATAGCAAGGCAGGACTGATGTGGTGGAACTAATTCATGATAAAAATAACTTATGCAATTTTCACTTAAAAAGTATTAATTCCGACTACATGTGATAGTATAAAATGTTCGTTCTATTTTATAAGACATATTATTGAAATATTATTAGTAGAAGGCGTATTATATGCAAGACTAAATATCTTTTATCTTCTTACAATCTTGTTACAAAAACGGACTAAATTTTTAGCCAAACGAATGTCTTCATCAATTCAACATTTACTATTCAATACAGTGGGAATTTTCCTAGGAATATGGACGTCGGTTATTTGGGAAAATGGCCTCAATGCGAGGAGGTTAGCCAGTATTTATTAACAAGAGGGAAATGAAGTCATTTTATTCGCAATTTACAAATGTATTCATTTTAATATCCTTCAACTTTTACTTCGGGCCATATACTTGAGCAGGTAGAATATTTTAGATATTGTTTTAGATGAAGGTGGGAAGGGGTCTTGATAGTTATGAAAAATAGTCATCAATGCTCTCAATTACTACTTTAGAGTCGTAAAATATGATGTATTCGTATGAATAAAAAAAATTACATCAAGCGTTCTTCAGGAGTGTAGTAGATCCTCTTTTGTTCCTTCTTTATGTCAACTACAATAACTCAGTGATTAATAGTAAAATTCTTCAATACGTTAACAACGCAGTCATTCATTGAGCTATTTAATACCTCGAGAATAGCATAGCTTTAACTGATCGCCTAATTGCAGTACAGGACTGGTGCAACTATTGGAAAATGGGATTATTCTTAAAGAAGTGTATGATGTAAATATATGGGAAAAGAATAGCCTTCCATCGGCCACCTACACCTAAATTTCAAGTGTAAACTCTGTTAAATACTTGGGAGTTACTCTTTCTCATGACCTGTCTTGGGAAAACCATGCAGGGATTATGAGAGCAATCTAATAGAAAATTAGGATACACAAAAGATCGTGGTACGAGCTTATAATTCTCGTATAATGCGACGAGACGGTAAAAGAGCGATGTTATCTTTTTCTAGTTAGGCCTCATTTAGAATATGCTCGTATCATATTTGATCCTCACGGAGTGAATTTAATATCCGAATTTAATCGCGCTAAGCGAAGAAAAGCTATATCAGGCAAACGATGTTATGATAAATACGAGTATAGTGCTTATGGATCTTATACATTGTAGATGATGGTTGCTAGTTTGGGAATCCCTCACTGACCGAAGGCGCTTTCGTTAATTAGAAGATAGTCTATTTTCTGATGATGTAAAAAATGTATAACCAATCCCGTCGTAATATGGAAAGACACATCACGAGAATAAGACCAGGGAAATAAATTCTAGAATCAATAGATTTAAAATGTCATTTTTCCCGCGATCGATAAGAGACCATAATAATTTGACGCTCAGGATAAAATATTTTATGCTCAGTATCCTAGTTAGTATTCTTAATTTTTCTTAGTTAATTGCAGCATTTTATGTTGCATGAGCTGAGTAGTATTTCATACTTAATAGAATACTACTTAGAATATTCTTCAATTGCTTGGATTTTATAACCTCTCCTTCAGCCACTAACGAACAACGAAATCTTTTAACAGTGTGAGTCACTTAAATGGTGGGGATATTCTTGGATGTTTGTTTATCTTTACCATCCCATCCTACGCCCAAATTGATAATGACATGCTGGAGCAATCACGTTTACATCCCCACTATCTTTTATCACAATTTCACCATCTAAACCTTCTCCTCGTAAGTAGAGCTACATCTAAATCTTCTCCTCATAAAATGAGTTTACATAAGAGTACTTCCCACAAATTCATAAATAATTACAGCAGACACACCTCTGAAAGTAGATCACTTGTGAATATTTAAGTAAAAGTCAATCAATGCGTTTCATCGTACGATAGGAAAAGATTACGTTTATCCCAGAAAGCAGGTGTACGAGTTCTCCTTACAAGGCTCCAAAATGTTTTCCGAGAGTAATTCCAAATTAGTATTCAGAGATAGTTTGATATTTTAAAATTTTAAATCAAATTATACAATAACAATTTGACTTTACATTACAGCCGTTAAAATGCAAAAAAATTTAGTGTACATCCCTGCATTAATATTTTCCTCTCAGAAAAATACTTGTTAGTAGGGGAACACCTATATAAGACCTCAGAAAAGTTTCTCGAACGAGGCAGACAATCTGGAATCTTTTAATTAGAGAGCAGGGATGACCAATGCTAATTTTTGTAGTTAATTTGTTTTTAATTATGACGTCAGCATATTGTGACTGATATATTTGCCTCAATGAAACATACGTTAGCCGAAGTTAATTAAATCCGAGAGAAGGGGTGTCTCCGCCATCATAATTTTGTTTTATGTTTGCTATTGATTTGTTCTTATGCAAACTTCAAGAGTCTCCCGACTGAGATCTTTATCACAATGGGGCGTAGATATACCGAGTGAAACTTTCATGTACCATTAAATTAATATCTACATTACATGGAGATAATGGCACGATCAGTATTTAATTTTGATTTGCAATGTTAAGCAACACACCGATTTTGTACGTGTCTAGTTGTTCCGGTTTCTTTAAAAAAATTCAATTCATTAGGAAATTTTTATTGTTAGAAAGAGTACACTGAAACGATACAATTGAATTTACAATTCTAAATATTAGTATTCTTACCATGATGCTGAGCAAATACTACTACTTCTCGGAAGCGCTCAACCGTAGTTCTTTGAGAGGTTTAGTGCGCCACTTCTCTGAAAATCTTCTATAAACTACACGTTTACCTATGAGAGGATGACTACAAATCGATATAATATTAAAATTATTTGTTTCTCTCTAAATTCAGTGATTCAGACCTAGGCGCCCGTGTTACACCCGCCTAGGGCCTGTGAGGGCATTTGTATTCCGTCCTTGAGTCCCTACAAAAAAACAGGAGGATGAGAGTCTCTAATTATCAATATTCTTAATCAAATATCGATTTCAGTTTGGGGTGTCTAGAAAGTTTATTTTTAGTAGTTACTCAGTCGGAGGGAGTGAAAGGGCAACGGAAGATGTGTGACAGGCTTGGTCCGGGGACTCTCCCCTCTGGGTGAAAAGGTGACACACTAGGGATATTTAATAGCATTTATTTCCGCACTCATCAGGTAGGTGTGGCCTAGGAACAATGAACAGTACAGTATGAGTGAAAGTGTGCTAAGGTTTGGGATATTTTTTCAACAAATGGATTTACAAAGCTTTTATTATGGAATCCAAAGAGATAATATCCTTCCTATTTGGTCTAAAAAACTACTCAATGTGCTTAGGCTAAAAGGTTAAAATTGAAATTAAGCTTTCATTGATGAAGGTAATGGAAAAGGTGAAAGGGACGGAAAGGAAA
Source organism: Calopteryx splendens (assembly GCA_002093875.1). NCBI lineage: Eukaryota > Metazoa > Arthropoda > Insecta > Odonata > Calopterygidae > Calopteryx > Calopteryx splendens. The sequence continues at coordinate 443,968 of LYUA01000852.1, forward strand.
ACGAACGAAGAAGTTTTGGCAATGGTAGGAGAGCAAAGAAGGCTATTAATTCAAAGGCACGAAAAGTGAATGTAGGGTGTGCTGAGTGGTGATGGATTGTTGAAGAATATGATAGAGGCGATGTGAGTGATGTGTAGAGAATGTTGAGTAATCAAGAGTGAGGGAGGAAGAGATTAGGCATGTTGAATGGAATGAAGGGAGGCAGAAATTATGCAGAAATGAAGAAAGGGTTACTGCATGGGTGTGTCCATCCTACCTTAACCGATAGATAACCAATAATAATAAAAATTTATGAGAACACCCCTCAGTTGATTTCACACAGTTGAGCAGTTAAGAAATCAGGGTGCCAAGGAGAAAGGGGCATAAATAAATTCCAAAAGTTTCTCTCTAGTATTATTTTTGAATATTTTTATAAAATCACGGAATCAGACGATATCAATCAGAAAATAATTGCCGCAATAATACCACAACACACCGAGTTTAATTTGTTATAGATTTCAACTTAATTCCCCATAGAGAAATCTGACACATAAGTTGAGTGAGGTACCTTTCCGCAAGTGTTTCAAACTTATTATTTTTCTTCGTTAACTCAATCATGTACTCAGGTTACTGAATGCAGCCGTGCTCTATGCTAAGTATCTCAAATCGCCGTTTAGTAGATTATATTCGATAATATAAATGATCTCAGAGAAATGTATTGCACAGATACACAGTGATTATTGCTCTCAGTATTTCTCTTTCGCATTTCGAGGACCAATTTTCCCATTCAAGATTCCCTGTAGAGGATGCAATGGTTGGGCAGAGTTTTTCTGGTGTTCCATTATATTCGGAAAAATTATAGTACTCAGTTTTTCACATAGAAATGACTTTATCATGATTACCTTCGGTAAGTATTAGTGAAAGTTTCCTCTGGTGAGTTAAAATCGGCTGAAGAGCTTAAAGTGAAGCATGACTAGCCGTGCGTGATAAACCAACTTTTGTGCGAGAATCTAACTACTCAGATGTCCTTCCCCTCAGTGACAATAAAAATAACGCAAAAATCCATGCGGGACAATTTTTTCTCAGTTTTTCTTGTTAAGTATTTATTCCAGGGGTCTCAAGGAGCACTTTCTTGAGCCGTGCTGCAAGTGTGCAACATGATCCCAAAAGAGGAATTGAGTGGTTGGCGTCTGGTGGTCGGATAGCACGCCAGAGTCCACTTGAGCGCGTCCCTCCGAAGGTGAAGCTGGAGAGATGGAAGTTTTGTCTTCTGAGACCGGAGAGCAGTAGGTATGCAGGGGGGTGGCGGGATTTGAGATCTGATGAGGTGTGGGACGGCTGGGAGGGAGTCATTGGGTCTCGAGATGTTGGGGAAAGAGGGTCCAGTGGGTGAGGGAAAGGGGCGAATTGAATGGAAGTGAATTAATGGATTGAAATTCGAGAAAGGAAGGTGGTGGGCGGGAAGGGAGTTTTGGAGTGGTGGTGGGGAAATCGCGGAAACGGAGGAAAGAGAAGGCTTCAGAGATTTCCGGACACCACCGCTGAGGCAAATACACGAATCTGCGGCCGTGAAAGTTGAAATGAAATGAATGAATATTTCATTTCAACGACCAAGACGCACGCGGTTTAACAAAGTTGTAAGTGCAAGTTGGATCTTATTTTTGTCGCGTTAACTATGCTCATACAAAAGAATGGAATGAGTCTAAATACTTTTAAATTATGCAGTTTTGTGGGTGAGATGGACAGGAGACAGGAGAGGATGACGATCTCCCAGAACCGAAAAAAATGCGAAAATTTTTATAAAGAATATAAAAACTTACTAACCTGAAAAATCGGATAATCCTGAGGCTTTCCGCAAAAACTTGCAAAATTTGGCACATAGGGAATAGCCCCATTGGAAGTATAACCATTAAGAAAATTTAGTCTTCTCGTCCATGGACAAGATAATATAGTTGCTGTTGCTGGCGGTTTGTTTCATAATACTTGGAAAATTGCTGATTTAAACAGTATCATTCCATGATAGGCAGCTTCTGGAGTACAGATTTTCCATTTTCCTAATATATAAAAATGATGGTGTACATGCTTTTATATCTTATACAGGAAGCGACCAGGAGAGTATGTGGCAGGGGAGTATAGATTACCTGTAATTAGAGTAATCGGTGATTATTGGCACTGATTTTATTTTAGTTTCGGAAGATTCGAATTTCTAACGTTATTTATCCTACAGCACTGTTCACGTTGTGGTCACGAATTTTGTAAGTGAAAAAGAA
>LYUA01000853.1:14728-27566 GCA_002093875.1 Calopteryx splendens
GCAATTTTAGCACGAAATTAGGCAATTCTGCATGGCACTCAAAGGGTTAAAACCTGGTTGAGAAAACATAAATTACACACATGTGGAGATTATTCATATGAAGGAATTATTTGATCATAGGCAAAGGATTATTGCCCTAGAGATCATCAAGAAGCTATTTGAATGTAAAAAACAAACAAAGGAACATGACAAATGTAACATCAAGTAGCCTGTAGTATAAGATATAAAAACAATCACAAATATAATTTTCTTCAAGTTAATCTATGTTATGGACTTTCTTTATGTATAATTTCATTGCCTTCATTATTACAATAGCTCATAAATCACATGAGAATGTGGACCAAAAAGCATGATCATTACAAGAAGAAAAATGTAAGAATGGGATGTATGAGAATTAGCATTAGATAGGGAAAGATGGAGGGCTGCAGTCAACCCATCTTAGGAATGAAGGGCTAATGATGAAAGGTAAGCATGAATTTTTAAAATTCCACGTCATTTCTTTTTAATAAAAGGAAAAAAATGATTAAGGATGCATAGCTAAGGAATCAAGATAAATTCACATTAGCACAGTGATTAAATTGAAAATTTATAACTTCCTATAATCAATGAAACTTTTTGTGGAGTCAACATCTATTATGTCAGTTACAACAAGAACTTATTGAAATAAACTTACCTAATTACTTTACACAGATCAAATTTTTTAGTGTCTACCTTTACTTAAGTGCTCAACATATGTATACTCAATTGAAAATCACCTTATTATGACAAAAAACAGATTTACTAATAGAGATAGAATTATAAATTTTGATTTCTTTACATAAATTACCCAAATGCCTATTTTTTTAATCAAAAAGAATAAAACAACACAACATCAAAATCAGCTTACTTGCACTAGATGGGCATGTACAGGATCCAAATTAGGGAATGATGCTCTTGCTTCAACAAGGAATGACAGCCTTGCTTCAAAGTCCCCACCAGCACCAGATTCCACCCGGCTAATTACAGAACAAATCAAACGAGAAATGTGCCGCCTGTCATCCTCTATTGTTAATGCACTATGAAATGGATATAGAAAAAATAGACAAAAATGATATGAAGTATGAAGGTTTATTTCAATCACATGCATTTTCACACTCACTCAAATCAAATTCACATTAAATAAATCTTGATTATAGTCACAGCAGATGGAAGAAAGACCATGAAGCAGAGCAAAATTCAAATTAGAGTTGAAGGAAAAGTTTAAGAACATGAAAAAATGTATTACCAAGGATTCTCAATTTATTTCTATCCATCCACAGCAGGATTGTTAACAATGCTTTCTCATCAACATATATAACCTGAGAACCAATGATAGTGTATAAGGCAGAACATTTAAGGATGAGGGATACAGAATGGTCTTAAGGGTTTACATTATAAGTGGGGACAAATTTACAGAGAAAAAATTATTTAAACCTCTTAATTCTGACATATTTCCATTTTTGAACAATTATTGTTCAATAATTAATATAAGCTGACCCACAATTTATTGATGATTGAAGGTGAATCCATTTCAAAATAAACATTGTAGTGGCACTTATTATCAAAGACAATCTAATGAAAAATCTGAGAATCTAGGGGATGAAGAAGAAGAAAAACAAGGTTTCCGGAGTAGATGAAATCAGTACGAGAAATGATTAAGATCTACACCCTGTTTGAATGCTATAAAGGTGGAGGAATGCCATAAGGACTTTGATAAAATTACAATGATTACAATGGGCTAAAGCCTAGACTCATAGAGTCACTGCTTCCCATTAGATCACCAAAGCTAAGCAACGTTTGGCCTGGATGGAGGTTGGATGGATGTCCCTCCATTCATCTGCCATGATGATGTCCCCCCCTCTCTGCATATGTCAGGCAAGTAAAACGTGAGTCGGCACAATGCACCAAAGAAGGTCTAAGTTCCTGGAGGTCCTATCAGAGCCCCTCCCCCACACTCCCCATCTGTTTATTTAATGGTTGCAGTGCCAAAGAGGTGGAAGGTCAAAAGGTGTGACAAGCACTGAGCTTTGAGTCAGTGTCACAAGCGACCAAAATACTAACATGAAAAATCAGTGGAAAAATAGAAGAAAATTTGATGAAAGCCTATCAGGATATCTAAAACATTCAGGAAGAAGTGAAGAACACTTTGGGGGTGCACACTTTGGCTAAGGATAGAAAGAATGATACACATTTGTAATCATACAATATAGAAGGGTGAAACAAGCCACTTCCAACAATTGTGGACCACGGCAATTGGTGAGGGCTATTTGGCATTGCAGTGTGCTGTTACCAAATTTGGATTTACTCTTTTCCTAACTGCATTACATGGCTTGCATGACCGAAAACCTTACTATCAGTCTTTGACATTTAAAGCACAACTTCAACAGTGACATATAGGTCTTAACCCTTCATACTTTAAAATGCATTAATAAAAAATAAAGAAAAAAAAATAAAAAAAATATTAATTAGAAAAGGTAGAATAAAAAATGCCTCTTCTATTTGACACACCTTTTTTTCAGTTCAGAGAAGGTCTAAACAACCTCCCAAAGCCACAGATATTTTTATCTATTCATCAAAGTACACCCAGAGTCAAATTTATCTCTAGCGCTAGAAAAATGTTCAAATTTCAAAGATTCCAAATCAACAAGCAAGTAAGCAAATATTTTGAGTAACTCTGGTGATTTTTCATTATATTTAGGCCCAAGAAACATGACTTACATTGTCATTGACTTGAAACAAAAAAGTCAAAATTTGTAGTTAAGTGAATGAAACCAGAGTGTACCCTTTTCCACCCTCCCTGCCCCATGCTCTCATGGTGACCTTCAGGGTAAGATGCAGATGAAAAACTTTCAAAATTTCCACTTGTCTTTAGCTAAATTTCCTCAAGTGTTTATAGCTTTAGAACTTGCAATAACCTATCTTAATTTATTTGTTCCATTAAATTGTTTTATATCAATCAATGGTAGAATAAATTTTCATGCCCAATGGGAACCATTTAATCCTTAGTTTGTATTTTTTTTGCCCCTTCAATGTTAAAATAATGAGGTACACCAATATAATTACAAATTCACCCAAAAATTGGCATTTGCGTTTACTACTTTTGGGTTACAATGCTTCCAAAACGGTTATATTTAGGTGACATCAATTTCCCACAATAACTAGGATAAATATAACCAATACTCCATGCAATAAAAAATCTTATATTTAAATGAACTCACTTAACAGAGTCATGCAAAGCTCGACAAAGGAACATCAGAGTGCTTATGAGAACTGGATCAGACACATCACATGGTCCTGATCGGCAGAAAGCTTCCATTACAGCTTTGCATGCTTCTAGACGAACACTATCCCGCTTGAATAGGTCCAAAAATGGTAAGAAGCGATCCTGGAAAATGGATTGAAAACGAGGAGTACAATAGATGTAAATCAGACTTTAGTATCAGGTGTAGTTATATTACATTGATTGATAATGATTTTAATAAATATGCTTGTGGTTCTGGCGTAATTATCTGATTTAAGTCATGATGGTAACAATTCAATTTGGCACAGTTATGTTTTGATAGATATTATGGGCTTCCCTTCTGGAGTAATAAAATTATAAATAGGCATGTTTGTTTGAATCAGATTGAAGAAATACTTTTAAACATTTTTTTAGGAGACACAAAACTAATATAAAGCATAATGATGTGACTCAGATTATACTATTAGAAAACATTCCATTTTTATGAGAAAATTAAAGTTCCAAAATCATTCAATTTGTTTTTATGACTCACATTCAACGGGTCATTGTTAATCTCAAGGCAGGTAGTGAAGAACCTGTTGAATTCTGGGTTAGAAATAGAATTTGAAGAATGTAAACACTGAAGTTTCATTTTACTAGAATTCATAAAATAGAGGCAAGGAAAACATTCAATAAATAGAATTGAAAATATGAGAAAACCTTCTTTGAATAATAAAGCAGGAATTAGGGGAATAGAATTAATATGAGAGTTAAATGGGAAAGTTTACTTACTAGAGTGAATAGGGCTTCAAGATCTGAAGCATCGGCAAGGAGTGCCTGAAGAAAGGCCAAGAGCTGAGGCTGAAGGTTATCCAAGGAAGCAGAAGGCTGGGGTGAGGAAAAATTCACAGATGATGACGTAGCAGAGGAAACTCCAACATGCTTAATGACATCTCCCAATAGTGTGTTCACCTCAGCAGCCTGAGGAAAAAGAAAGATTTTCCAGTATTTAACTTTTTCACCTTGTCCCTATGAAAATACCTATACAATGAAGAACTATTTTCAACATAAATGGTACAATGTATATATTTTCACAAAACTTGCGAGCTGTGAACAATTATGGCAGATTTTATGGCATGTAAGATGTAATTTTCCCAGAAATACTTAGCAACTATAAAAAAATACAGTTTAATGTGTACCTCTGAGTGATGCCTTCAGACAACTCTATCTAAATTCAAGTGGTGAAATTTTCAGGTCCCTTGAATTTTTATGAAAAATCTAACCGTGGCACAGGGAAAGGAATTGATGCCAGCCTTCACACCCTTTAAGTGTGAATTTCACATACCTAGTTCATGATGCACTCTACCCTCACTTATCAAAAGTAACTTTCAGGTTGATTTCTGTGGTGGTGATGATATCTTTAAATGAAAAATCTTATTTTCTGACATTTATCAGCTGCTGTTCACATTACGTTTTTAAATTCATGTGGCTGTAGTTTCATAAAATTCAATCACATAAATATTATCTTTTACTCAATATTTTTTGGGTCCTTGCACCTTATGATAAATGTAGAGTTATTTGAAAGCATAATTGATATTATGATTCTAAAACCATTAAAACTGAAATTATGCGGTGAACTCAGTGTGAGTGCTTGAAATCAATTATAATATAAATTAAGATTCCAAAAAACCACAGTAATCAACCTGAAGGTCGGTCTGACAGGTGAAGGCAAAGGTCATCTAATACTAACTCCAACTGAATGTGAAATTCAAACACCAGGGTAGGGGAACTAGTTTCTTTCCCTATACCACTTTAGGTTTCCTATGAAGATCTGGTACCTAAAAAAATCACACTGCTTGGGTGAAGTTAAGAGTTCCCAGATGTGTCATCTAGAATAAAACCCAAGCACTCAGGTTAGCAGCCCAGCGCTCTATCCAAAATACAATCACGCTCTCTTATAATAATGAAAATGGGTATAAATTGACATTAAGATTATACTTTCTTCAAAGGAATTCAACTTGCTGTTTCCAGTATGTAGTTAAATTTAACAATGGGACTCTTATAATCTAATACATAATTATTAATAGTTTAGGGGAAATGGATTGTGAAAGTATATTTTGCAAGATTGTTGGATCTTAATGAGTAACATTAAAATGATGCACATAATTTTGATGAAATGTTGCTAATATCACAATTAATTTCAGTAATATTTAAAAAAATTGAAATTACCTAATGACAATTTAAAAATATGGCAGTGCTGATGCAGCATATTTTATATGAAAAGACAAAGAATGTTCATTCTGTCTGTGCATGGAAATTTGAATCCAGTTTCCTTTAAATTTATTTGCATACAATGTTGCACCTTCATATGATGATATCCTTTGACACCCAGAGTGATGCAATGGATAATTCACAACAGAGATACAAGCTACCACTTAACATTGGATCATTAAAAATTTATTAATGATAAATTTTCAATAGAGATTTAATAGTTTCCAAGAGAACCTTTCCTTTGGAGATTACCCTGAGAAACTGCAGTCTGAAGAAAATCCCTGAGAATTGTTCTACATTTGGATGGAAACAATGCAGAATTCTTCTATTTCATCTGCAAAACTAAAGCCAACATACCGACAGGCAACGGAGAGGATAATGTATCCAGGCAAGGGCACACCCTAGATACTCAGATGGCACCTGCAGCTTCCCAATCAACCGCCATGCAGCATTCAAAACTTTCAAGTGGTATTCCCTTGGCTCCATGCCATCATTATACTCAAGGTAAGCTCCCGAGGAATCATGTGACAAACACCAGCCAAGAGTCCTCATTAGAAGATGCTGTGGGAACCCTAAAAGCAAAAGTACAAAATTTAAGAGAGGATTACTAATCTTAAAAATAGCCATCAAACACATGCAAACTTCAACGTCAGAACAACTATTATAAAAGAACATGATACAAAAATTAAGCAAATTCTGTCATTACTTGACAAATACCCACAAAAGATTACAAAAATTTAGTCAATAAAGAATACTCACCATTGTCATCACACGCTGATATTAACTGAATGAAGAGAAGTGATTTATTTGCAATAAGTGCTGGCTTGAAAGTTGACATTATGGAATTGAGGATGAGACCACTGTTGATACAAAGAAAAAAATATCAGTTGCGACAAAAAGTGATGAAAACTGATTATGAAAAAAAATTTAATGTGATACATTTCTACTCTGGAATAATGCAATAATTTTTCAATATAATACCTATTGTAAAACTACCAATTTATTTATAATTTGCTTGAGATAAGTCATCATGAAGTGGTAGAGATCCAGTAAAAACCAGTTTTAAACTGCTGGTAAAATCCCAACAGCATAAAATGGTCAATATTGCTAAGTCCCAGTCAGTTTTCTATTTTATTAAAGCAGAGCTAGATCTCAATATTTAAGGTAGTGCTGCTTGCTACTCAGGCATTTCTACAACCCTTCCCAGCATTCCCAGTACCCCATTTTTGGGTTTTGACCTGGGATATAATTCTATTGTTAATAATCTATCACAAGTACTACCAATATTGCATAGCATATGCCTATAGTATAGCACCATTATTTGAATACATCTTTAACTTGTAGACATAGTTACCTATATATATATTACCAACCAATTTGAGTGAGTTAAGCATTACCTGTTTTGAATGTCCTTGCATCTGTCAAGGGCATTGTTGAGAGCCTTTTCTTCCGCATCACCACCACGGCTGCTAGCATCATTGGCTACACCTTGTAGGATCCACTCCAGTGATGGGGAGTAAAGAGTGAGATATGTGCCCACATCGACATGCTGACTCTCCAGTTGAGTTTTCACCCCTCTGCTGAAGAGCTGCTGGCAGAGAAATGTCAAATGAACACTCAAAAAGCATTTTCCCCACAGCACAGGAGCATAATTGGATTTCAATCAACTAACTTTTCAGGAGTGAGTTTTCAAGTGTCAATGTAAACTCCAAGGTGGATTTTTTAAAAATTTACAAATGCTTTTCTGGACTCCCCTCCTCATGGACTACAACCTTGACATGGTGGGAGGGCTTGCGAGTTTTGATGACCCCTAAGAGAGGAGCTGGTGGGAGCAATGATAATTCTGGTATGCAACTGTCAGAATAGGGACTTGGAATGTTTGGATGATGATAAGGATAGGGACAACAAGAGATTGAGTTAGGAACTATTGATATACAAGGGTTGTGTGATGTGAGATGGAAAGATAGTGGGGATTATTGGAGTGATAGTTATGGAGTAATATATAGCGGAGGGGAAGAGAGCCAGAGTGGACAACAGTGGTATTACAGAAAAAGGAAAGAAGAAGAGCAGTAAATAGAGAGCAGAATTAATATTAGTAAGATAGAAAGCAGAACCAAAAAGCATGGTTCTCATTATGGATTACATCCCGACAAGTAATCATAAGGTGGAAGAGGTAGACAGTGTATACAGCCAACTAGAGGAAATGATTGAGGGTATTCATGGAGGAAAACACTCGATAGTGATGGGGGACTGGAGCAATGATGTGCAGAGGAGAAGGGAGTGAGGTAGGAGAGTACAGTTTAGGAACAAGGAATAAACATGGAGAGAAAGCAACAATTTCACAGAAGGAATAGTTTAATTATAACAAATCCTGATTTAACCACCACAACAGATATAGGAACACGTGGATAATGCCAAGAGATTCAGGGAGAAATCATTTGGACTACATTATGGTTAGCCATAGACTTAGGAACAGCATCACCAATTAGTTTTTCTGGAGCGAATGAGTGCTGCCATAGCAGTAATGAGGTGCTGCTTCGTGGATTTTGAGAAGGCATTTGACAGAGTTGGGAACAACTGATGAACATATTGCTAGAGATGGTAATATACTGGAGGGATTGGAGATTTATCAGAAACATAAATGTCTTAGACTGCACAGGTGAGGGTACCAGATGGAGAAACTGGGTTGGCAGTAATAGGCAGGGGGTGAGACAGGGATGTTCATTATCACCTGTGCCGTTCAATGCATAGGTGGAGGAAATGGTACAGAAGGAGTGGGAAGAACTAAAAGTAGAAGCTAGTGGGGAACTGATAACAGATTTGTGGATGATCATGCTTTAGTTCCAATCAGCCAAGACAGAGCCAGTGTGATATGTATGGAATGAAAATCAATGGGAAGAAGAAAAAGGTAATAAAAGTGGATGCGGGGCGTATTGAGTGGCGATGAATTGTTGAAGACTGTGATAGAGGGGAGAAAGTAGAGTAAGCAAGTCAGAGGGAGGAAAATATTAGGCATATTGGATGGAAGAAAAAATGCTGAATTGATGAAGGGGTTGTTGAGATGTTATTCTTGTGTTGGCCTTGCAGCAGGAGTATCAATCAGAAACCTACCCCAACTGGTAGACTACCATTAAAAATGGTTAAAAATAGAAAATATTCATAATAAAGGACCAAAAAAGAAGAAAAATCAAATTCTCAGGGAAATAAGATTTGTTTATTAGTAAGAACTTGCCTCACATTATAAATCAACGATAATACTTTTTCCTCTGATTATTCAATTGCTTAAATCCACAAAAAATTTTTATAGCAAGAAGATTTTTATGAGCAATTAAAATATCTTTTTTTTTCAAAAACATTTTACTTCATCTTTGTTAAATGACCACCTTTTATAGACAAATTTTAAATCATTTTATTCATTTAAGAAAAGACGAAAAGACATCATGCCATAGCAGCTTATGGGCTTACTCTGTAAGCCGCAAATCTGAAAAATTGGTTCACAGAAAAATTACCAATGGTATGTAAGTACCAAACAATGATAAATGAGCAGGATACAAAAGAGGTCTAGAATAGATTAACAATAAAATTTCCACAGCATTAGAGAATACAAACCTGCTTGTAAGAGGCAATGAAGTCATAAAAATTCTCTCGGAGGTACATGTGAGTATCTGGACCCAAAGAAGATGGAGGATGAACCTGCATCAACTGGGGACCCACCCGGCAGAGGTAGCAACGGGCATACGCTGCCACTAACGGGTCACCAATGCCACGAATCATTCGGGTTAGCCTCAACAATGCCTCTGAGAATTCACTATAGAAATGAAACATTTTTAAAAATGTCAGATTAATTACCTTAAGAAACAAGCTGAGTAACTGCAGAGATCATAAAAGTTACAGCGATAGTATTTTCATCTTCAAGATATTTAAACTATGATAATGACATACTTTTAACAGCATTCCTATTCAGCTACAAAACCATGCAATCAAGCAATAAAGTAAAACAAATTGTTTCAAAATTATTTAATTTTATACCACTATATGATAATCGTGCCTTCTATGAGTGTCATTATATACTTGGACATTAAAGTATGGTAAATAAGATCATATCAAAATGTTTCTACACAGAAATCTAAAACAATTGATAATTAAAAAAAAATTATCTAGCCTAAATAAATTTATATTATAGATATATATATAAATAGATATTTAAACATCAATGTTATATTCATCACTAAAAATCACATATAATGAAAAGAGCAAGACACTATTCAAATTATAGTACTTAATATCCTTCATGAAGATAGGTATGTGTACATTTATATTCAATCATAATGAAGCATTGACATATAGTTAGTCTTCATACCAATAACTAATATCATTTGATTACCTTGAAGTAAGAAAGGCATATGATTTCAAAATGGCCATCTCAACATATAACCTTGGGACCAATTCCCTTATTGAAGCAATTTTGTAGAACCAATTCTTACAAGTCTCCTTTGCCATTTCTGGGACAAGGTCTGGAGTGAGGGGAGTCAGATGGGATGCCAGAGTTTGTGATCCATCCCTGAAATGATAATAGCATCTTATGTTATTTGTCTTTCTCACAGCAAAAATTACACCAGGAACTAGCCTCTGCCTAAGGTTTCAGTGCACTATCCCCAGTCATTTGGCAGACATTTTGACTTTTAAGCTTCCTTTTTCTAACCGTTAATCTCAAACCAAAGGATTCATAGCTTTCTTACACTAACATCTCCTATTTCCTACAATAACTATTTGTTGAATACCAATTCTTTTGTGTCAGTATAGAGAGGGGGGTTGGGAGCGAGCCCAAGGATCAGGAACAATGGGCAATGTTTTAAAGTAAGATTACGTCCATGTGGGAGAGGAGGGTATAGGAGGAAAGAGATAAACATGGGCAAAATGCCTTACTAGGTTTCACCATGGTTGAGTTAACTGGATGTAAAGAAACTAAAAAGGAGGAAATTTTGAGCCCTAAATCAGTTATTTAATATTGGTGGATTTAAGATGTGAAGGTGTTCAGGATGGTTAAGGAGATGGCTTTTGGTTGGTTTGACCAGCATTTTGGTTGATGCACAAGCTCAGCAGAGGTAAAAACATAACTTATGTTGCTGTTTTGTACAGGAGAGTGCCATCAATACACATTTTGGTTGAAAGAGTTTTGGCTCCTGGATATTTGAATCATTTCTTTCTTTTTATTAGATTTGTACTCAAGAATTTAAAATATCTCAAAATCAAAGGAATACTTTTTTTAAGTGGGAGTGTTGGGAACAAATTAATTTATTTTTAGCAATATTAGAGTAATGATTGGAAACCTATTCATCAAACACCAGCCAGTTTCACCAATGTAATTTAATACTTTTCCCCTACAATCTGTACACAGAACAAAATATACCTCCTCACTCTAACTTTTTGAAAAAATATCAATTTTTATTTTAAAGAATATTCATTCAAATTTTTTTGCTAAAGAAAATCAAATCTGTAATCTATTTGATTATAAATTGTACTTAGTTGTTCAAATGCATACCAGACATTGTATTGAAAGGTTTAACATGATTCATAAATAATAAAAAATATACATATATTACATCATATAATATACAGCCACTTCTTTTACATTTAGACAAAAAGTTTTATACATGACTGCAGTATACTCACTGGTGGTTTGATACATAGTAGATTTGATGACAAACAAAATTGAATACCTTTGATAAGATAATAACTGTTATTATCTTTTATAATAAATTTAACATGCCTCATAAGCATACACAAATATGGCTACAAATAACAACTCCAATATCTTTAGGGAAAGAGTATGCATTAAATGTGTCTTACCCTGAAGAAGTGCCAGCTTTTGAACGGAGACGATCATAAACAAGACATCCAAAGCCATCAAGGATATCAGTTATTAGGACAAATTTACTTGGATAGAAATTTATACCACTAGTGTCAACAAGTAGCTTGGAACACTGTAGAAAAAGCAGAAAAAGATTAGTAAATAAAATTAATATGCTTATAATTGTAATTAATTATACAACTGCAATTTTTGAAGAATGAGAGCTAAGCTTTCAATTATTAAAATCACTGGTCTATCTAGCATACATGAAAAGCACAAGAGAAATATAGCTTATCATTTTTTTCACTCCAACACTTTGGATATGTAATTTTTTATACCTATGAACTTTGAGTAATTCATGATGTTCTCAAACTTATGTTTTTATTGTGTGCTAAACAAAAATGCTGAATACTATGTATCTGTTTACAGTATGTATTGTAATATTTCAGAAAAAATTCAAGTTGTCAGTTTTAGTTTCAATTATTCTATTAAAATATGAATTAAATGTCACAAAAATGCAACATTAGGAGTGTTTACACATGAATAAATACCCCCATGGCAGTGAAATAGGAATATTATCTCTTTTGTAAAGATCTTTCAAAACACTACTAATCGTGGACATAGCCAAATAAGAGAGTGAATTTTATTACGCCACTGCTTTCGTACTCCAGCGAATAATTAGTCATGTATAACATTTCTGTGTCACATCTCAACATTCATAAACAATTTCGTGCCTTTCACACTAATTTTTGAAGTATCAAATCATTTCCCCCCATTTAAGTCAAATATTCCCCAAATTTACTTCAAAAAATAATTCTTTCTCATTTTACACTGACATGATTATTAGATGATGTTTATCTTATAGAAGACAATTCAGTTTGGATTAAAACTGTGGTACTTGGTACCTTTGCATGGTCTCACCCAATTTTTTCAATAATCAGGGACAGCTTCCAAAACTAAAGCATTTACCTTGGTGAAAGAGTAGTGACAATTTTGCTATGAATTGCAAAGGAACAAAAAATTACAATATATGCAAATTGATAATTTCTTCACCATCCATGTCTTGCTGTAAGTTTTTTCACATAAGGATATTTTTACAACTTAAACTCTATGAAAGAATCTAATTTCCAATTACACCTTTAAAACAGCCTAGGAAAAAATTTATTCAGGAAAGGTAAACCTGATTCAGACTAAGACAAATGTAATGAAATATTTATTGTACAATGGCATGACAAGTTTGCCATCATGGTGACGACAACAATTGGAACGCTGAATCTTATGGCAAAAACACATAACTGTAAAACAAAAATATTTGATTTCATAACCAAGTCAAATGTTAATGGAGAATACAACATAAGAGATGGGAGGGTCTAACCCAAGTTACAAATTGCAGAATAACAGATATCTGAAATAAAAATTACAAAGTTACTGCGAAGGCTTCCGCGATGAATATCAGATGAATTCTGGGTTTTCGGGTT
>LYUA01000853.1:36531-51363 GCA_002093875.1 Calopteryx splendens
TTATATCCTGTGAAATATTGTAACATGATCCTTAGGCAAATAAATTATTCTATTCTATTATAATGGGAAAGTGTAATGTCTAATGGAAAGTGTAATGGAAAAGCTTCATCATCTTTTATATTGCTGAATTCTAGTGGAATGTATCTTTCAATGTGAATGTTCTTTTTACTCTTGACAGATCCCATGCTCAACATTCGTTGAACCGAGGTGGGATCAATAAAATATTATTATTATTATTGAAAAATAGTAAAATACACAATGTTTTAAGGGTTTACGTCCCCCCAAGTTCAGCCCCATAAGAAAGGAATAAAATTTAGGCCATAGGTTATTTTTTGTTTTAATTACTTGCCTTCATTTTAATGGATTGAGAGTTTCACTAATAACCTAAAGGTTATAAAAGATTCTAGGTAATTCCTTATCATCTACCTGTGTGGAATTGGATTGGAATGCAGTCATGGGCGAAGAAAGAAATGGGAGTGAGGTAGAGGAGTATTTAATAGAAGGGAATTTTGAAATTGATTAAACACACTTGATGGGGAGCATAGTGATATATAATGAATCCACTGATTAACAAAGAGATGCTTGAGAAATTGGTAAAAATAGGTAGAAGGGAGAAGATGATTGTGAGATAATTAAGTAGCAGAATAAGGAAAGAAATCAATTAAGCCCTTGAAATTATGTTGAAAGAGAAAGGCATTGATAAGGAGAAATTTCATTTTAGGAAAATAGGTACTCAGAGCTGATTAAAATTATCGTAAAATAGTTCATAAATGATACCTGCTATTAGAGGTAAAATAATATTGATGTCACAAGTAAAAGCACACCACTGACATCTCTGTTCATAGTAAGCTTAATCTACTGTTGAATTTTTGAGTAACCAGGGGCTCCTATTCCAGGTTGTGTAATAATAATTTCACGACTTTGCAAGCCATTGAGGGCTTGTTGAGAATAAGCTCTAGTTTAGCTCTGGAAAACCAGTATGCATGTCAATGACCATGGCATTAAACTCAGCTGTACTTCACAAACCTAGAACGCAGTAGGATACTGACCTTTAGATCATCTGATGCATACTCAGCAGCCATCTTCGACAAGGGATCCAGTTCAGCATCTTTACTTTCCTGTTCTTTGGCAAATTGGCTGAGGGGGTCACTACCTTCAAGGGCTGAGGTCAGTGGATCAGTTGGTCCAAGGGCAGAAATACTGGAGCTTCGGCTCTGGAATGTTGCAACCCCAGCAGTGGGTGTTGAAGAACCTGTGCTGCTTCCTGCACTTCCCCCAAAAACCTTCCTTGCCACTCGAGAATCAGTCACCTAAATGATGTCATAATTTTCAACTAAATGTGTTTGGGATGGAATATAAATGATAAAGTTCACAAATTCAGGTCTGATGTGGTGAAAGGAATCCATACTGATAANNNGTGAAAGGAATCCATACTGATAAATAAAAGCACTTTTCCACAAAAAGAATTTTGTGCGTATGATGTGCGTTTCAGCTTACTTAGCCATCAACTGGTACAAGACAGGTCTTGTACTAGTTGATGGCTAAGTAAGCCGAAACGCGTGCCGTACGCAATAAAATTCTTTTTGGGGAAAAGTGCTTTTATTTATCAGTAATATAAATTATGTTGATGTGGCTATGGGTATGTCAATGCCAAAGATGACTAAGTAATGTACATATGACATGCCAAAGATGACTAAGTAATGTACGTAGGTGTGCCTGCATGATACAAGCAGTCCCCATAACTTAGTGAAAGTCACATAAGTGAATGATTGTATTGTTATAATGATACAATATTTTTTAGTGTCACCTATTTAAATTATAAAGAGGAGCATAATACAATACCAGAATCGATTACATAAGATACGAAATTATAACCCGAAAAGTAAATACTTACAGTTACAACAATGGGTTTCAATGGGTGATCAGAGACTTCTTCCCAGTGTAGACATTTCTTCTCTTGACCGTAGTCCCTTACGCGACAAACCCTGAAATATTTCACAGGTGAAATGAGGTACAAAAAATATGCTCTTGAATACGCAGTTGAAGTAAATTCTAACTATGCAAGATAATAAAGTACGTCGAACTGGCCGACTATTCGCCGTAACATGAGCTTCAAACGAATTCAACAACCCTATTAATCCTTTTACTTGAGAATTTCAATAAATTACACAATTCCGTGACCATAATTGTTACCGAGAAGATTTTAAATGTACCCACAAAGAAAGCAACCAGTAGGGGCTGGTTAAAAAAATTATGACAAGCTCGCTCTTTACACGAGAGGATTCACATATCCTGCCTATGAAAGAAAGGTAGGAATTATGTCGCGCGTTGATCAAGGGATATAATTGATTTATAATGTTTTATGAAGAATGAATGTTACATTTCTACTGTCTAAACTAAATGGGATGAACAAACCAGTCACATGACGAAGGCAGCTTCATGTTATGCATTGCTAAGTTGGTCCCTCACTATATGGGTAACATAAATTTCACTGTTACATAAGCACAAAATGATTAGTTTTCCCAAGCATCACATCAAGACCATTGACCACTTCGTTTGGCACCCAATGATGGTTTTTCAGGGTAGCTGTGGACAGTTGATACCCAACTTTGATTATCCCACACCCCCCACACCCATCAAATATAAGCAGGGGTACCAGCAATAAATATTAAAGTGCCAATTCTAAAAAAATATATATTTAGGTACAAAGAATTGATCATTTTAATGTACATAATATTGATACATTTTTAAATCATGACCCATTTGATGGAAATTTAAAAAATTCCATCGAAGAGTATGGGTGAATTTCTTCAGGAAGAGTTAAGCCTCTGCTAACATTCTCTTGTGATTTATAAACGGACGAGCGGGACGAGTCACTTGAAAAACAAACGAATGACGTGGTGCGACCTCCACCGGCGATGGTAACATCGTAACATGGTACACCAGCTGGTATAAATATGTAAGATTATAATGGACATTTGTCTTACAAGGTAAAAGAGATACGATATCCTTTTATGCCTAATAAAAACAAGTAAAATTATTTATTCCGCGCCTATTTCTCAATATCTCAATGAGTTCTCTTCATCCATGACGTGCCAGAAACCTGAATGGCTCTTCATTAAGTGAACCCATAATTTATCGGGGAAATCTTCATGAAAATGTCATAAATAAATAGACATTATTCACGTCGTAGAGAATTTGCCACTTTTGTAAAGGCAATTATAAATGCATCGTCCTTAACAATGATTGAGGCGTGTGTCAAAGGCATTTTCCGAATACATTTGTCGGCTAAATCGGGTAGAAATATAACTATAACGTTCTTATAACCTTGTAGAAATTGAACAACTGCCCAAATATTCCCTAATTCAAACTTACCGCTAAAAGGCAACTTAAAATTTGTGGTTTGGTAACAAAAGCCGTCACTTATCCGCAGCTAGGAAGAGCAAAAAGTCAACTGAAAAATATTGAAAATGTTGGATTATCATGGGAGAGTTAGTTTATATTCATTCATTTCAACGTTCATCATCACGCTCATTCTTATTTTGGCCAAGACTACGGACACGAAAGAAATTTTGATCGAGTATTGTTGGTTGCTCCTTTCGGGCTACTATGTTGTAATTAACATATTTTTGTGTATTTTCCTCAGTGGTACATCATATAAGGTAATTTAACCGTACTACTAATATATTTCTTTGTGATTTTCCTTAATTTATCTGTGTCCTTTACTTTCTTTATCAGATCGCCGTTCGGGCTGCATTCTTAGGCATGGTTTTTGCCGTCGGTCTTTTTGTATCTTCTCTATCCCCCGAGTCTTGGCACATTTTTGGATGGTGTGTAAAATTCAAATGAAAATATTTATAATTGATAGTGTCAGAAGTATTTATGCTAATTTGTAATTCTCCTGCATTTTAGGTACCTATGCTTCCTTTCGTTTTTCCATTATTCGGAATACTTAACCACTGCAGCAGTTAACCCACGCAAATTGACTGTGGATTCATTTTTATTAAATCATAGCCCAGAATACGGAATCGCTATTGTGGCGAGCTGGATTGAATTTTTAGTGGAGATGTGGCTTTTTCCAGGTACGCTAAACCATATGTGACAAGACTCACAAGATGTGAAATATTTTGTTTAACTTGTTTGCATTAAACCTAATGGAGATATTGTAATAATTATCCACAGAAATGAAGCGATTCCTTTGGCCATGGATCAGTCCAATTGGTTTACTAGTATGTCTAGCTGGCGAAACTTTACGAAAGTTGGCCATGCTTACAGCTCGCACAAACTTCAATCATGTTGTTCAAAGTGTGAGGGAAGAAGGACACTGTCTTGTAACCAATGGCATATATCATTTTTGTCGGCATCCTAGTTACGTGGGATGGTTTTATTGGGCCATCGGGACTCAGGTACTTACTTAAATATTTCCTCGGAACTCTTTGTAGTTTCAATTTACCTTCCATGAAGTGACCTCTTTGGATTGTACTTTATATATTATCCTTATTCCTTTGCAGTTTATTCTAGTCAACCCATTATGTGCTGTGGCGTACACATTGGCTTCGTGGCGGTTTTTCAGAGATCGTGTAATGGTTGAAGAAGTTACTCTTCTCAACTTTTTTGGAGAAGACTACTATAGGTACCAGAAAGAAGTCCGCACTGGTCTTCCTTTTATCCAGGGCTACAAGCTTGACCTCTGATCTACTCCGGGAAATCTGCCAGAGAACCCACTTGTCAAACAAGAAGACTCGAATGCTATATCTCAGTCAGCCGAGAAGGCCGGAAAAACTCGTGCTTCTGTGGACAGCTTAAGAAGTGAGGCTGATAACAAAAACGAGAAAGTGCATTGTGCCTCTGCTTAACTAATCTCTAGCCAACGTCCGCAGAAACTCGTCCTCATGTCAGTGAATTATCATTCGTACAAATGGTAATATCGTAAAAATGCTGCATCTGTTCATTACCCCATTGTGACACAATCCTTAATGGTTACCAGTTACATAAAGGGTACCCATGTGTGAATTGGGTAAAGAAATTGAGTTTCCTGGTTTATGAGATGCGTTTTACCAACGAAATTATACTATGATAGTTGTCTCATCAACCAAATGTACTAGAGGACTTATTTCATGACTTCCATGTATCAAGCGCTTTTAATTAGGAATGTTGGAGGGATGAGGGAAGAACTGTTCTGGATTTTTTTTCATATATAGAGCTTGCAATACCCCAGCCTGGATACAGAGATCCTGTCAAAGGAACAACTTGATGAATTCATAGTATTTTACTAACCATTTTGAGTTTCATAAAAAACATAAGCTTTCTGAGACTGTTTAGTGTGGAGAGTTGCTAAGAAGTCAAACAAATTAGATTAGATGAACTCTTTATATCTATCCAGAGTATGTTGACAACAACCTTTGTATTGCATTTGTATGGAGGAAGAGATGATGAAAAGGGCATTTTCAGTATTTCTTTAGCCCTATTAATTTAAATGCCACCAGTAATCAGTTAATGGGTTGTGAACATTTCAAGTAGGCAAAATAAAAGTTGGCCATCCAGTAACCACAAGTAAGAGGCTTTCACATTGCAGTACCTATACTGACATATATTTCAGGACAAATTAGGAACCTTGCTAGTTCATCCCACTACGTGAGGATATGTGAGATCTGCCTTATGTGCAGGTGTAAAGCAAATTATGTATTCCTGCCAATGCTAGATCCATAAAAATGCCCGAGAGGACTAAGAGCTTATGGGTAACTAGTGAAATTGATTCCCTTTAAGAGTTATTTTGTGTATTAAATTATTATTATAGGTAGTCAACTCAATAGATGTAGGTTTTGAACAGACCCTAAAAACTTACAGATTTTCATGGACCTGTAAAAAATGCAAAGAAACTGGCAGAAATGCCACAACAGTAACTTAATAGAGTCACCCACTGTTGTGCACACAAATGTGAGAATTTCACCGTATGAACATCATTCTCCTAGACTGGGACTGAAACCCAGATCCCTAAATTTCTGTCAGAGTGCTTAGCCAGTTAAGCTACCGAGGTCTCTTCTTGTACTGTGATTTTCTAACCTGTAACAAACTTCAATAGGGCATAAACTCCCTTTGCTCTACACAATTTCCTTAATATTTTTCTACCTCCCCTTCTTGTCATCCACATGCATCCTGATTTTCACTGTTTCCCACTTATAAAATGTTTTTCCAATTACAAGGTTCAACATCCTATTACTTTTCTATTTCTCCGACCACTTCACGGCCTTCCTTTGAATTTCCTCAAATTCTTCTATCATCCCTAACCACTTCTTTTTCTTCCTCGTCATTCATCTTATTTCTTCCTCATTTTCACATCTCAAAATCCTCCAATCTACACTTATTCCCATTCAAATGATCAAGTTTCTACAGTGGTAAACTCTACACAAAATGTTTCACATCAAAGCCTTCTATAACTTTTGTATGCATCTTTGTGTTTCTTTTACTGATTCAATTTCTTCTACCATTGTCTGTACTACATAATAGGAAAATTATCGTCCGAAATAGTGCCCAATGAACTGAATTTTGTATTACATATGGTGTACATTATAAATGTTTGAGGAGTTGCATTTATCCCTCCATCTTCAATTATTTAATTCACCACTGATGTCTTCCATAGGTCTTTAGTGAAGTAAATGCTGGTTTCCCTTTGAGGCTAGGAAATGGGTTTGGAATGAATAACACCATTCATTTACGACCTTTGTTATCTTAAGTTAATGAGCTTAATAATTTTGTAGAATCCATTAGAGGGTCTATTCTCAGTCTGCTGTTGCAAAATAGTTTTTTTAACTGCCTCAGCTTTCTTACCTCTAGAATCTCTTCTCTCAGGAAAATATGAAGTGGGTGTACACCAGAAAAGTAATTCTGAAGGATATGAGCGGGCAAATATCTGAAAAAAAAGTTACCTTTTTTTGCTAAGAAAGGTCTTAATATGCCCAAGAAACAGGAAAAAGTATGGGAACTTTGGGTGGACTGTGTTATTATCAGGGATCTAATCAAAAGACTGCATACTTTTTTGTATCAAGATAACACATCTCAAGTCAAGATTTCCACATTGCCTTGCTAGTTACCTCATAGTAACACTGGAAGTAGTTATTTTGGGTGGAAATTATTGACAAATAAAGTATCTTTAAACATTGAAATCCAATCACCAGAATATAAATAAGAATTGGGCAGCTAGGTAGAGTGATGACATCAGCTCAGTCTCAATAAAAGCTACCAATGGCCAGATGGAACAATACCCATTAGAAATTTTGACTCGATAATGAATCTTCTAGTTATTCTGTTTGATGTAGTGGCAGCTCTGTTTGTGTTCAGTTGTGGACCAGGTTGTCCTGGTTTCAAATCTGAGTGAGTCCCTTAGGCCCTCAAAGCTCTGTGGTTTTCTTCCGGGCTGCTGAATTTTATGGGAACGTGGGAGGTGGTTTAGAGGAGATGCCCCCTCTCTCACCACTTTCCTAGGTGTGTGAATTTCAGTGCGAGATGAGTTCTCCACCCTCATCGTCACACCAGATTGTTAACTTCATTGGTGTGGAGTTATTCGGCCACCAGTGGTACTAAAAATGGGAAAATTATATGACTTAATGCTGATCAACAAGATGGATAAAAATATCAGGAAAGTTAGCCATTATTACCACATGAATTTTGAGTTCAGCGAGGTTAGGGTAAAAAGGCTTAGAAATGTTCAGTATTTGCCTTGAATTTCAAAACAGCAGTCTCCATGTTATGCGTTATATCTCACTTTTGTTTTGTGGTTTCTTAATAATTACCACCCTGCATTTATGACCTTTTCTCACAATGGTAATAAGAAAAGTTTAATATATTTTGTAGGAAAATTACTGATGAGGTTATTTTCATAATTTTGGATTGCAAAATGATTATGACACCAGCAAGGTAGAAATTACAGAGAAGAGGGCAGAGAATTTGTATGCAGTAACTCTTCAATTTCTATTGGGTTTAGGTTTCCTAGAGATCTGATGCAACTTATATGAAGTATGCTGAAATTGGATATTTTGCCTCTTTAACCATCAATTGCACTAAAACTATTGAAAGTTTTTTTGTATGGAACTAAATGGTATGTTTCATTTTCTTAATGTTGAGATTAGAAAATTAAGTGGCAGTTAAATGAACATAGTATAATGCTGAGTACATTTTCTATGTTGGAAATAGGTTCAAAGCCTGCATTAGAAATTAATGTTTTCTTGACATATCGGTACTGGATTTTTCCTAGTTCATCTCAGTCATTGGAGTAACGTTAAATGCAATTGACAGCACTCACCTTTTGACAGCTCTTGGTGCTATTTACAAATAGCTGGGAATTTATAAGCTTTTAACTACATTTCCTCATGGGCTACTTTGATAATTGTGTTATTTATTTGCCTTACGATGTCTATACACAATTATTTCTGTGCAGACTAATATATATGGTGGATGGATATAGAGGAGCAGTAAAGTATTTATCATGGTAATTTTTTTTCACAGTCAGTGGGGATTAAGAACGTCCTTTGTTGTCATGGTTAATTTATTTTAAAATCAGTTTACATCAGTCACTGGTGATGATTAAGTTCTCTTTAGAGTGTAATTGATATGTATTATGCAGGGGTGTTTAGCTAGGTTGTTCAAGGCAATGAAATGGGAAAACATCTTAATGGCCCTGCTTCAGTTAGGAAGCAGGGACCATATCAGCCATATTTTCACAATCTTAGACTCATGTGAAAGGTTAAAAGATTGTCAAATCTTTTTTATTCCATAAAATATTAAATATCTAGGGTGTTGATCCAAATGGTTCCTTGGTGTGATTAACCAGTTTAATTACCTCGAGGATGAGGACCTGTTTACAGGGCACTTATTCCTAGACTTTGTTAGCCTTGCAGCACATTATTTGCCTAAAAATATTTGTGGCACATTAAATATGTATATATATACTGACATTTTAATAGCCTGATTTCTGCCTCATATTTTGAGGAAAGATAAGTTTTTGTTTATAGCACACAAATAGGTCGTAAGTTACTGTACATAAGCTCTCATCGATGCTATTAATATGTCAATTGAAGAAGAACAGAAGTACTATTCCACAGAAATTTTCTGGGAATAGTTACAGTTTTCTTGTTCGATTGATAATTAAAACTTCCATGAAGTGAATGAATTCTGTATTAGAGATATTAATTTACTTTTTGAGTATTTTTTCATTACCTAATTTATTATACAGAAAAATTTTATTTTACTTCCAGGAACACACTTGTGGCATCCTGGCATACTATGATAGTTGTCATCTGTTCTTTGTCATTCTTTGTCATCTGATAGCAGTGCAAAATTCAATAGTAACCCATCTCATGTTTTTAGATTATAGAGACCACAGTTCAAAAGACTGGTCCAAAATGTTTACTCTCTCAACCATGATAGCCCAGAACATACTTTTTGATTAATTTAAAATATGGGTTCAAATGTTGCTTTTAGTTTATATATTGTGTAGTGCCGCAATCCTTTGTTATTTACAAAAATCAATTAACCAGCCAGGCCTCTTGCAACCAGGTTGTTGTGGCAATTATTTTTTTGAATAAGGAAATTAGAATGTTTATTTGTTCATGAATTCAGCAATAATTCTTTACATGTTCAGGAATCAGATCTTATAGAAGTGATATCTCCAATTCTTGTTAAGGCACAGTAACCTAACACTTTAAGCAGGATTTACATATTTTTATTTGTAGTATTTTAAGGGTGAAGGGTAGGAGGGCTATGTAATTCACTGCTAAAATGACTTATGGCTCCCCAGTAACAATATTATTTGCTTTGCTTGTATCATACAATCAATCTCTTTTCTTATTTAAGACTCATTTTAGCTTTTTCTAATAATTGTTTTGCAAAAATGTATTGTTTGTTATTAATATTGGGTGCCTCAAAAAGTATTTTTTTCTAAACAACCCTTTCCAACATTTGGTGGCATTTTATAAACTCCGAAATGGAATCCGATAAAGATTGAGGATTTCATATAATGAAGATAAAATGAATTAATTGGCCTTGAAACATATGGAGGCCTAGGTATTAATTTTATAAATAAATTGGTGTGATAGTTTATCATTCATCTTAACTGTTACTACATTTATAGTTGTCACTAAAGAAATTGTGTTGGTAGACTGGAAATTGTTATGTGAGAAAAGGTTGTAAGAGAGACTTCTTCACTTTTAAGTCATTTTTTGTGAGAAAAGCTATTTTGGAGGCATTATTGTAAAGTTGATATTGTATATGTTGTGTATATTTTTACATGTTCTACCTTAATCATTGTAAGAATTGACATTTCTCTAATAGCATTATTTTTACTATTTGTTATGTTGTGATTATTTTAAACTGTCATAGTACACTTTAACAGCACAAATTATGATATTTCTGTGCACTGCAACAATGCTTCACTGCAGGTGTGATATGAATGGACAATAAATAGGAAGGTCATAGTCATGTTGATGTTAGTCAATGCCTATTCATGGTTGAACATTTTAGAAATGTTCTCTAAAATTTTATTTGGCTGAAATTTTGTAATTTTGATAATTCCAAAAACATATCAATCCCTGTCCTGCAAAATTATGCCTTACTAACTTGAATTAGACAATTTTTTTGAAGTTTAACCTTAATGCTTACTTCAAAATATAGGTAATGCTGGATAATGAAAGTTGAAAATCAATGTTTTATGGTAACCCTCCCATCATTGCCTAGAAGAAAAAAATTGTAACGAATATTTTTTGGAAAATTCTTGTTCAAACATTGCTGTATGGCAATACCATTTATGAATTTGAACATTTCGGTTGAATTAATTGCTTGGTTGACAGTTTGATTTTTGTGAACTCAGAACCTTAATGGATTCAAGAATTTCTGTTTTCACAATAATCCCTAAAATGCCTTGCCTAGAAGATTAAAGATCATAAAAACAGTTAAAATTAAAACTGCATCAACTTATGTTTTTTTTCATGCTATAAACAGAAAAGTATGCCGTGTTAAGACAACCATGGAAACACTTTCCCTTATAGCCACTTTAATTAACAACATATTTAGATTATCAATGCTTAGAATTCTGTGAAAAAAATAAATTTTAAAATTTAGCTTATCAACTCTGCAGTAATGAAGATAAATGGATTTTTGTGTATTTAAGAAAGTTATAAATTTGAATTATGAATATTGGTGATGTGAACATTGTAAATACTATTTGAAGAACAGATAAATCTTGCATTAGTTCTCTGTATTTATTTTAATATGTAAAGGCTGGATAGAAGACTTGACAAAAAGCTATACAAAATCATCAATCATGTACTCGGCTAGAAACATACCAATGAACTTCCAGAAGAATATAATTTTCAGAAGGCAGAGAAATGAGCAAACTGTGAGCCATTTTTTCAGTTGGCATGCCTCATAGCTCTTGGCAAGAATTATTTACCGAAGGATGGAACATAAAGCAGAAGAGTTCCCAGATGAAGCCATTAACTATTTACGGGAAGTACGAATACATGGAGCTATTTTGGCCCTTAGGCTTATCTACTTGTAGGGACAACGAAAAAGAAGCAGCAGACATTCATTTCACCACTGGATCTGGGAAAAGCATCTAAGAATGTTGATCAGAATAAAATACTTCTTGTTTTGACTAACATAGTAGTTTATCAAAATGATAGAAGACACCCATTGTCTTCGTAAAGACCAAATGACTGTCATAAATGTTGACCCAGTAGTGAAGAAGCAAGAATAAAGAAAGGATTTAAATAATACTGTGCACTCTCTCCCTTTTCCTTAAATTTCTATAGCGATAAAGGAACAAATGATTTTAAAGGAAATACTTGCATAATTCTGTATCTCTGGAGAACAAAATACCCAAGTATTTTTGTAGCATTGGGAGATAAGGGATCCAAAAAAGATGATTGGCAAGTAATGAAGAGGTACCACCTGAAGAAAAAAATACTATGTAGTAGAAAAGCAGAAGATGATACATTTTAAATGGGGATCAAACACAAAAAGTGAGATTTTTCATTTGGGAAGGAGTAGCAATGACAGAAGGGGAATATTTATTAGAATGGCCCCAATAGTGTTCTTCCTGCATTAAAGTCTACTATCAGCTGACAATACAAGTGTGGACTAAGTGGGATAGGAAAAAATTTAATGAAAATGCTGAAATGAAGGGATAATCTTTGCAGACATTTTTGTGACATGATGAAGAGAGTCGTTGAGTGGAAAATGAATGGGAAGAAGACCCTAGATGACATACAAGAAAATAAGGACAAACATCAAAGAGAAGAGATATGTAGACGGATGGAGAGTTAACCCTTTCAATGCCTGCCCCTTGCAGGTAGACTGGAAAAACTGCCAAGCCCATGCTATGAAGTTAGGAAAAAATATTTTTTACACATTAATTTAAGTACTTAATTAATTAATTTCGTATTTTTGTCAATTTTGATGATAATTTTAGGTAAATTGTCTATTTTGCATATTGCCTATTATATCTTTTTTATAATTTATATATTATTATTTTAACAATTAGGCACATTACTGCAAGTAAAAGGGTTAAGCAGAGTTGAGTGGAAAGCTGTGTCAAATCAATTCATGATAGAATTGATGACCAAGGATGATCAATCAATTAATCTCCCTGTTAAAGGTAGGTTTTGGATGGTAACTAACATGTATTAGGCACTACTTATTGCATGAACTTCCTCTTGTTTGCCTTATATTATTTCATTCCTCAGTTCTTTCAGCATACCTTCATGCTATCTAAAAAGTCTATTCACTTTCTTCTTCCCTGTTTTACAAACATTCTCCCTTCCTTTATGGCCTTTAACATTCAACTACCTCTCAATATTTCCACCTAATTTTTATGCCTTCTTCAGGTTCCATCCAACAATTTCCTTTATTCTCCCACTCATTCAAAACTTCATCATTAATCTTCATCTCTGTCCAACTTACTTTCTCAGTACTTCTCCTTACATTTCAAAAGCCTCTAATCTATTCTCATTCTCTTGATCAGACCAAGTGTCAGATCCATACAGTGCTAGGCAAAAACAGTATTTTTACTTAAAATCCTTCGCTGCTCTGTCTTGTTCTTCTGGCTATATGTATCCACATCTACATGTAGGTATACCCTACATACTGTTCAAATGTACAAGAGGGGGTGTAGGCAACAATGGAAAGGGGTGGCAATGGGAAAGGGTTTATTAGGTAGTAGATTGTGTGGACTTCAAATTAATGTTATTATGTATTGCTCATTAAATAAAATTGACACTGTTATTCCTGGATTCTATTTTTTAATCTCAATTTACTGATCAGAAAAAGGTAGTTGATCTTTCAATACAGCATTAAATTTTGTCATCTAATGATTCACAATTCAGGTCTACAAGCTCTAAGGAAACACTTTTCATCACATCATGATGGTTAATGCCGAATAAGACTACATATATGCCATGAATTTAATAATTTTTAAGTGAGTACTGAAATGGGGAGTGATGGATTGTGGAAGATCCAACCAAGCCAGGGCAATGATAGGGGAAACCAGAGGATTGGGAGCATAAATGAAACAAAGTATATGAGAGAGAAGAATATGGGAGTTTTATGAGGCAGGTTAAGGGTGGGAGTTTGTTTAAAAGGTGCTTAAACATAAATGTTGGAGCATCCTTCCAAAGATCTACAATGGACCTCTGCTATATTCAATTTTACTTCTTGGAAGTAACTCCTGCCAGCTGATTCCCATAGGCATTTGAAAGGAATTCCACTGAGCCCTATATCTAGTGAAGTCAAGCTTTTGAGGAGCATGAATTATTTTGAGATATTTGGTTGGCCAGATATTAAACATAAAAGAAAAATGGATGGAGGGAATTAGAGGCAGAAAAGTTTAATTTAGAGAAGTGGATGTGTACTCTATACTCAATAAGAGAGAGTAATCTTATCGAATCTTTAAAGTGTAATATTGTGACAAAAGAATGCATTAGCTTCATTTGAAGATTGTGGCAACATTTCTACATCCAATTCTGGAATCACTAGCCAATTGCACAGAGAAATGCTTGTAAGTTTATGGACAAAATCTAATGAGTGCTAAGTCAAGTGAGCAGCTAAGTACACACACTCAGCTGCTTACAATTAGCCAAACTTAATTAAGCATTTTCTTTTATAGAATTTGCATAACTCCACCAGTAGGTCTCATAGGCTGGACTGCAATCCATAACCTCTTACAATTGGGTATTTATAGCATAGTGTAATGCATAGTTAGTTTTTAATCACATTAATTTTTAACCACATCCTGAGCATTATATGGAATCAGTCTAATGCCATCACCTTTCTACTTTTTCCTAAAAGTCATAATGTACCTACCATACATTAACAGCAGCAACTCTGAGTCAGACTATTAGTTAAGGTTCCTTAGAAACATCAACAAACTTCTAGATGTGTTTGGGAGATCAAATTAGTGAGTTGACCATGCCACATGATCCATGGTCATAGGTATCCCTTTTTACAAATTAAAAAAAAAAACCTTATCTCAGCCCAAAGTTGGGTATGATGATGAAAGTAGAGCTCACCTGTAAATAAACTGTACAGTAAATGAAATACACACAATCAAGGTCTCCAGAGACATACCTACGTTTCAACTCAGAACCCTATACATATACGAGGTGCATTCAAGTTGTAAGGCATCCAATTTTTTTTCTCTGAACTGGAAACAGATAGAAATATGAGGTTTG
Source organism: Calopteryx splendens (assembly GCA_002093875.1). NCBI lineage: Eukaryota > Metazoa > Arthropoda > Insecta > Odonata > Calopterygidae > Calopteryx > Calopteryx splendens. The sequence continues at coordinate 51,252 of LYUA01000853.1, forward strand.
TTTTAAAATAAGCAGACACTCTTTGTCAATGTGTGACAGAGATGGCAGCACTTAACGACATACAGTACCTCTAGCGGCAGCCACGAGAATGAGAACTGTTTTCGATACTTAA
>LYUA01000853.1:58078-70749 GCA_002093875.1 Calopteryx splendens
TACATTTTATTAAAATACCCTCCGCATTTCTCACCAGTACCCCAGGAAGAAGGATAGCACAAAGAGGGTTAATGTTAGTTTTTATCTTCCGGCCTCATAGGGATTTTATAATACCAACCAATAGGACTAATGAATGAGAAAAGTCACCAATAGAGTAACAATGAATAAATTATTAGAAACAAAGCAGTGGTAGCGAAGCGTTTGTGGCACTATATTTAATTATTCAACGATAAAAGATGAAGATCAAGGATAAATGATGTGAGAATTGCAATGGGCCATATGCCACTTGCAAAAAAATTAAGGTTAAACACATAAATCAATGCATCAAAACAATTTTCATAGCTAGTAAACCATTTATTTCAAAGATAAGATATTAAAGCAAAGCATGAGTAAATGATAAGTGTATCAAATAAAATATCAATGAAAATTGGAAATACCCCCTCAACCTGGGACAATATAAGAGCTTAAGACATGTTTCATGCATCCCATTTCGATCAGTGTTGCTACAGTGGCATACATCACTCACAAACACCTTTTTCCAGGAGGAGACAGAAGATGGTGGTGACCAATGTATCGAGTTTTTTAACACTAGATTACCAAATGATAGACAGTGAGTATATGTTTTTGTTCGCTGTTACAACTGCGGCAAGGCAGCCTGCATGGAAAGTAATCAGTTGAGCAACTCCCATGACATTGTAGACTGAGGTTTATGTTCTGATTGGCTCCAAAACTTAAGACAACACAGACCCAAGATGCATGAAAACGTGGCCTTATACTTTTCTCCTCTCCAAGACCCTCACCTCTTTCCCGAGCACCTTTCCCATGATTCGGACCTCATCCGAGTCCACTCCTCTCGCTCGCCCACGTGTCCTCCTTACGTTCGGTCCATCGCACGCAAACTCAAGCAAGTCCTCACAAGACACGTGGTCTCCATTGCGGAGCATTTGGCTATCGCTGGCACCCCCGTCCACTTCATCCACATCCCCTTCTTTCCCGTTTTCGTTCACTGATGGGGTTGCTGGCTGTTGGCCAAGGGTGGGGGAGGGGGCCAAGGGTGGGGATGGGGTGGAGGGTGGGAGGCTCGAAGAGGGGGGAGGAGGTGGTGGCTGACTCGGGTGGGGCAGGGAGGAAGACTGGTGGTTGTGATGCACAGAATTCCTTGGGAACATGTGGGTCGTCATGGGCGACGAAGATAGGTTGGAACCTTCCTCCTCCTGGATGTTGTCCAAGGCTTCCAGCTCAGATGCTATTTGGTTTTCAAAGCTATCATCCATGCTGAACAAAGGAATGAATGGGAAAAAATCAACTACACTGGTTGGATTAAATTCAAAGAATAAACATTCCAAGGCCTAGAACATGGATTCCTAAAACCACAGATGTCAGCAGACTGTATTATTTTAAGTATTGATACTAATAATACTACTAATATTGATATTAATAATATTACTATAAGTATTGACTATAATTCATTTTCTGCTCATATACATAGCTATGATAATGTTCAATTGATAAATTATGTACATATAAATATGAAATGGGAACAAATATGACAGAGCTTCACAATAAATATGGAATGACAAGAAATAAGATGAGGCAATGAGCAAGGGTAGTGATAAACCATGAATATGTTGTTTTTTTCATTTACTCGTACACTTATGATTAGTTCCTTATAAAATTAAAGCTTTTACTGATATTTATGCAATGTAAGTAATTTGATATGATACAGTTATGAAAATTGCATGGCAAGAAATAAGATGTACTAAAAATATGGACAACAGAAACCAGCACATACTTATATGAACCCATAAAAAAAATTCACAGTTGTGAAGATTCTACTCTCAATTTAATTCTTTTAGGTTATCCAATGCACTTGCATGGGCATAATTGATCATGGCAGCCTCTTAGTGGTGGAAATTATACATTATTACAATAAAAGTAAATAGTAATTATCTACACTGAGTCAGTGGAAAACTACTATTTATTTAAATGGAATTTGTAAATTTTAAATGTGAAAACTATAACATTGAATATGCATCATATGTAATACACACATTTGACAATTAACAATTGAAAAAATATGTTCAAAATTCATCTAATTCAATTTGGTCTTTGGAGAAGAGTATGCCATTTTTTCATGACATAATTGTACTAAAAATAACAATGCATGCATATTTTAAAAATGTTTTTACAAGCACACAAATAGATCATATATGTAGTCAGTCACCTATTCAACTGATGACTTTTTTATTTAAAAAAAATGACTTTCATCTAATATTTTTTCAAGATCTTGCTTTATTTGTAGGATATGCAGCTGCACCAGAACTATTAAAAAAATTTACATGAAAATTGTATTGAAGAACTCAAGAGCAAATAGAACTTGAAATTTAAGGAGCAAAAATTGTGCAACTCCATTTTACAGAGGTGCAGAAGTCAAGTTTTCAAGATTGACTCAGTTTTACCAACTCTTCCTTTATCCCCAATCACTTGATAATACTTACTTGTCATTAATTAACTATAACTACCAATTTGTCATTGTCAAAAACCATATATATAATGATAACTGGTGAGATGAGAATTTAGTTAGGCATTATATTGGCAATATCATAATTAAATGCTTACTTTTTCTGGAACGTGATCAATGATCAAATCAGAAAATGATCAACTATAAAGCATTAACTGCTATAAGCAAAATGATAAAAAGATTACAAATTTTAAAGAACAAAGCACACTTCACCATTTGTTGGCAGAACCACTAAATCATTATACTGGATAGAATATTCATTGGCTATTAACAATTGCTCTTAGGTCCTTAATTTATGTTTATAAAAGTGGGTGATAAATTTGATGGAGGAATTCTATGAGATAAAAAATTTTCCATAAAAGAACTTTACTCATGACCCAGGCTTCAATGTTGATACAAAATCATCACCACCTTCTTGATGATGATGAGCCAATATTAAAACCGGAGTCCCAAGTAGAGTTTTATTTGTGGAAAATTCCATATCTTTCATTCCTATGCTACACTAGAATTTCACACAATATTGCCCAAATCTTCATAATTCGTTCCTATATTGCTTTAGCTTTACAGACTTTAGGGTGACAAAAGTACCGATAAAAGAAAACAACATCTAAGTTCATCTAGATAATTGCAATGAGAGCCATAGCATGTATAGCTGCTCCTTACATTAAAAATCAATTCATTTCATTAAAAGAATCATTCTTACTTGCACAGTATCCGAGGAGGCTTCTCTGGAGAATCAAGTCTGCTGGGATCTGATTTTGAAATGCCCGACTGTTGCTCTTCATTCATGTAGGAAACATCTGCTGATTGTGTTGCCGAGTGAGCTGGCAGTGATGGAATTCCATCAAGGGCTGTATTATAACAATTCCACAATAAATATCCATGCCTGATAATTTCTTAAAATAGTACATACCCAGAATAAGACTTCTCTTCTGAGCTGCCTTGAGGTTTAAAAAATATTACCTAGCTATTTAACAGTTTCGACAAAAAGGATGAACTTTTCCATCCAAGGATCATTACAAAATAACATTACTATTTTATTTATTTTTTTAGAAAGGGAGAGAGAGAGAATTATGGTCAAGCACTATAAATTATTTTTAAATTTCTTAAAAGTGATGTGAAACTCATACTTGATAAGGCATTTGCTGATGTAATTGGAATGTTTGTAGGCGGTCTTAAGAGAAGCCAAGAGAAAATTATCTTGCACTAGTATGAATTCTTTAAGGAGTTGTTAAATGGAAAAATAAAGTTTAGCTTTAACTATTAATTACATGGTCAGTTACTAAAAAAACTACCCATAATGACACTATTTTAGCTTATTAGAGTATGGTTTAAGCTATTAGAAAATGAATACATCTTAAAGACTTGAATATAACGCCTAATGTTTCCATTATGCAATTAGTTTCAATTTTTAAAATTCTAAAATCATGATCGTTTTAGAAATGTAACCCCCATGAATTTGGATGATCTGAAAGTACCTTATCAACTAGTAGTTAGTGCTATAATATTCCTGGATAAATGTCCAAGTGCTGGCACATGGATTAGGATATTAACTAGTCACTAATTCTGTTACATTCCCAGCTAAATAGTTCGCAAGTTAAGACACATGCTGGTTTGACAAACTCACAATTCTCCACGTCACCCCCTGATGAAATTTTTGCCACAGCGTGAGTGATCCCACTGCCAGGGAACACCAGTGGGTGCCTCCTCTGGTGCCTTGGCTGGTCAGAGGAGCTCTTTCTCGTCCTGTCCCTCGGGGGCAATGGGATTGGGTTCCCCTCGTCCTCCTCCCCATCTTCATCCTCCTCGTCTTCCGGGGAGTCGTCGGCAGGTGGAGATGATGTAATGGGGATGGGTGGTGATATCCTCGACGTCACCCCGCTCACGTCCAACGGGGGCCTGGGGAGGGACGACCGGCCACTGCTGCCCCTCTCTCCCAGGGACCCCAGGCGGTGCTGCCTCTGGAAGTGGTTCTGCGTCCCCGATGACGACGTTATGTGCAGCGACTGGTGCTTGTTGCCGCGCACCCGGGGTCTCACACCGAAGCCTGACCGAAGCATCCTCAAGGGGTTTGTCTCATCAGGGTCGACTGGCTCGGTTGTGGCGGGTCGTGGGTTGGTGTGGTGATGGTGGTGGTGTGAATGGTGGTGGTGGTGGGGAATGGAAGGGGTGATCGCAGGGAGGGCAGGCTGCTCCACCAGACTGTTATAAACTGCCTTTGCCTCCTCGGTCAGAGTTGACTGCGGTTCATTTGGGCAGTTTCATGGGGTATTTTTTTTGTTGACATTTTGGGTGGGGGTTGGATATATTTTGGAGAGAGAGGACAATTTTCGGGTATTATTGGTGGATGGTGGATAATTTTTGGCGATTTCAGGTGATTTGGCAGGAATGGAGGTTCAGGGGGGGGTTTGGTAATTCCATTGGAAAAAAAAGCCACACGAAACAAAAAATAAAAATAGGATAAGAACAAAAAGACAAATTCAAACAAAAATAATTAAAGATAATAAAAAGGTTATTTTTTTAAGGCGAGGCAATGCAAATTTCAGGTTGGAGTAATAAGACAATGGCATAGAAAGAGAGAGAGAGAGAAAGAAGAGGAACAAATGACAGAATCAGAACAATGCGAGATGAGCCGACAAGACAGACAGCACAAGTAAGGAGAACTCGAAGGAAATGAGAAATGGTACAGAAAATAATACATGAACTTGCTAATGAAATTCATGGAAAACATACTTAGCGAACAAAGTACATACACAGATTAAGACAGAGGTGAACAAATGTTTCATACAATACTGGTTGCTCTATAGTGGCAATTCTAAATAAATTCTATAGTCAATTCAAGGCCATGGCTCATGAAACAACATGATCGCAAACTCATCTCCAAGAACAGATCATTTATTTAATGGTCTGAAGAGGAAATAGGACACTCACACAATTTTCAACTACGACAGAGATTCTACTTTTCTTTAAGAATTTACATTCAGCTACCAACCATTACAAAATGTAGACATATAGGTACATTAAAATGGAAACTACAATGAGCAGGCCTTCATAGGGTAATAATAGATAGGTATACGACCTTAAGTAGCATGGGAAATTAGGAAATTTTTAACCATGGGTAAACAATTTTATGTAACATCTCTTTCTGTCAGAATTCACAGAAAAATTTATTATATGACAAGTTACACACAAGCTTTTATTGTAGAGGCATTTAACAATATATATCCTGAGAGATGGCCATATAATTATAAATAAATCTTAATGAAACTAAATTGGAGCATCTAAAATGTTTGTACCCAATATTTGTGCACCCCTGCATTAAAAAGGTCTAAAAAATAGAAGAAGATTAAAAAATATTCGAGCATTCAACATTTTCAATTGATAAACAAGCACAACAGTCAGTGTGATCTAGATAAAAGTATACTTCACTTATGTTATGGGGAATATTGTTGGTATAATATATTCTAGGCTGGGAGTATTAACCTTTTGAGTTAATTCAGTGTCTCTACAAACTGGTATTGAGTAGTTAATAGTAGCTGCCACATAAAACAATAAGTAGAAGCAGTAAGTTTCTAATATATAACTTAAAATACTAAGTATTCTGAGTCACTGTATTTTAAATTCATGCTTTACATAAACTAAAATAACATAATTATGTATTCTGTTTTCATACATGAGCTAAAAATAGAAGCACGGCATACGCTCTTACAGAGCATATTATTTTTTCATAACTAATTTTCAAACAGCTGTTGTACTGAGCATTCACACAGTTTTAATTGAATACGAATAGAAGCCTGCACACAAAAAAAACTTTGAATGGAAATACAATGATGGTATAATAAGCAATAATTATAACTCCAAAAATTTAAAAGGCATAATCACATCTAAATTGTATCTACAAGTATTGTTTGCCACATAAGGAAATGCATACTGCTATTACCTGAATTAACAAGCGATCACATCTCCAGAGTAAAATACCAAAATTATGCACCAAAAACATGTAAACTGTAATAACTATTTAACTCAGTTAATGCAGAAATGACAAAATGTCAAAGGAAACCAAACTGATAAGATTAAAGCCATGATGAAAGAAGGCTGCTGCTTTTGATAATGAACCAACCTATTTCATAGAATATTCTCCCAAAATATCTACATTCTACCCTATAAGAAGTTAACTCATATAAAATAAGCCATCCTAAACAACACACTCTAGACATAGCACATAATTTTCATACAACCACTAACACGAATAAAGGAAAATTACTTGTAGACCAAAATTACAACATTGTAAAATGAATAATTGTCCTTGGACACAACACTGATTCCACAGCTAATATTATAACAGACAATAAGTATGTACCATTTTGTAAGTAACAATTTGCAATATATGGATTAAGTGCATTTATTCTTTTCTCAATATTCGTGGGTGACAAAGTCATGACATACAAAACATATAAAAAGATATTTTTTACAAATTACATTAAAATACATAAAATTGGAATGAACTTTTTTTAAGGGAGCTCCTAGCCAGTTGAACTTGGCTGAGACTTTATAGCTTTGGTCAAAAATGGTAGAGCCACAATTAAAAACCTACAACAAATTGTCATCAATGAAAAAATTGATTGACCCACTGGAGATTAAAATTTAAAGAGGTATTTTAAAGTTTGCAGTTTTAATGCCAGTTAAGCCCTTACAATAAGTATAAACCCTGTAGAGATACTTTGGCAATATAAAATTTAAATATCTTTGTCAAAAATATTTTGCCCTATATCTATCAGCATTGTAGATATGCAAAAGACAAACAGGATAGAAATTACTGTTGCTTAGCATAAGCAAGTGCTTAAAATTCACTTCTGTAAGATAGTTAGATTCACTGTTTTAAGAAAACACATTTACAGTTTTTTTGCTACTAAGTCTCAGCATCAAAAATCCATGAAAAGCAATGTGCATTTGAATCATGAATTAAAGGTATAATTATCTTCCCGAGTTAAACAACAAGCAGATGGAAATAAAGGAATGTACTTGTAAAAGAGTCATAATTAATCTGAACTAAGATGAATGGAGTAGGCAGTTGCAGAATAAAATGCAAGTCGACAGCACAAAAATGTATATAAGTAATAGCAAACAAAAAATTAAGGTCTAATGGCAAACATTATTAAAAGACTAATTAATTATGGATGGCTTTGGAGTAATCACATCAACAGCATACTTTCCCTTTGATAATAAGAAACTTGTACATCCAGCACAGTCAACTGCTGTTTAGATAACTAATTAAGAGAGCCCAAGACTTTTCACAATGAGAGAATTAGTTCGGTAAAATGAGTCTGTTACTATAAGTATGGCATATAGTGAGATTCTTATCACAGGGAGTGATTGAGTTTAACCATTGTTGGTCTTTTAGAAAAAAGCCAAGGTTTCTTTGATTAAAACTAGTAGTCATTACAATGTTTTCATGGCAAAAACAGACTTTTTCAGAAAGAGAAATGATTCATGTTGCATAACAATGAATCTGTCATATGTCACATGCCTCGAGAGATAAAAATATACAAAGAAACAATATCTGAGGTAGGTAAAGTATCACAATAACAGGACAGAAGACATTTTAATGCACGCACTTAAAGACTCAAATTGTTACCACTTATGGTTTTTTCTATCACTCCTTAAACTCTGCTACCATTCTTTTTAAAAACTACTGCAGAATTTACTGTTACTGTAAATATTTATTTACAGTTACTGTAAAAATTTAACAATAACTGTTGAAATTTAACAGTTACTGTTGAATTTCAACAGCTTACTGTTGAGATTCAATAGCAAACAGTTGAAATTCAATGGTAGCTGTTTAAATTCAGCATTTTACTCTCGGCCATTGAGAGTAAATTCAACAGTTATTATGACTGTGAATTCATCAAACCCCGATTTACTGTTAAAATTTCAAAAGTTAAGTAAATTTTCACTAAGCGTGGGTACTATCAAGTGTCTCTGGATTCATGTTGTGAGAAAAGAAGGGTAAGTAGTAGTAGTTTGGGGGAGATGAGGAGGAAAAGTGAGAGGGTTGAGGTGTGGACAACACATCCCTAGGACCCACCACACTCTGCCACTGCTTCTGATGAATACTTTCATTAATTTTGCCAACTCTATTTACAAATTTTAAACTTTTTTAATCAGCTTTTTTAAATTTTATACATGGAGAAACTTGTAGAAGAAGCTTTAGGAAACACAAGACGGGTAGTGATAAGGGGAAAAAATTTTTGCTCAATAAAATATGCTGATGATCAGGCAGTAACAACATAGACAGAGGAGGAGCTACTAGTGATGATGGAAAGAATATTGTCAACAGGACGTGGATATGGAATGAAATTAAATTTTAATAAAACAAAAGTTATGAAAATGCGCAAAAAGCCTGGAGACGTTTATATTTCAATAGGAGGAAGGAAGTTGGAACAAGTGACGTCCTTTAAATACCTGGGAAGTATAGGTAATTACTTCAAATGGAAGCTGTGCAGAAGAAATAAGAACCATGATTTACAATGGAAAAGTGGCACTGGGGAGGGTTAAAGGCTTGCTTACTACCAGGAAAATACCACTGAAACTAAGGAAAAGATTTGCAAAATGCTTTGTTTTTCGTTTTATTTGGGTCTGAAACTTGGGCTGTAAAAAATAAAGAAGAAAAATGCCTTCAAAGTTTTGAAGCCTTGGCAATGGAGAAGGATGGAAAAATGAAGTGGAGTGATAGAGTGAAAAATGAGGTGTTCAGAAGGATTGGAGAAGAAAGAAGTCTAATGAAGAGCATTACCAAAAGGAAAAAGGCNNTTGGAGAAGAAAGAAGTCTAATGAAGAGCATTACCAAAAGGAAAAAGGCATGGATTATATTAAGAAGAGATTGTAGAAGAATCATTGAAGGGAAGGTTGAGGGAATGAGAGGGAGAGGAAGAAGAAGGATTGACATGCTGTCAGACATAAAGGAAGGAAGGACCTACACAGAAATGAAGAAGGATGCTCAGGACTCATCCAGTTGACACCTGTCCTTGGACAGTTTCACTGAAGAAGAAGTTACAGCACCATTATATTGTACTTTACACTCAAACAGTACCATTGTGCTTATTTTAAAACTGATTCACAACCAATGGGAAGTTAATGAATGTCAACCAAAAACTTTGGAAGCCTTAAAATTATTTTCAATTATCCATTCCTTATATTCTTCATTTTAATTTTGAAAGCATTTTCCAATTGCATGAATCTTGTTTACAACATTCTATTTTCTTGGGGAAAGTGTTTATATTCAATATAATATTGTATGCCCATTCCAAGAACAATACTCTGATATAATGCATACCTGATAGTAGAGTACAAAAGATATCAATAAAGAAAATACTTGACTGAGCTCTATTTATGATTGAAAAAATAAATATAACCCAAATCAATGTTTTCCATAAAAATATGGCAGATGCCTATGTTAAATTACCATTTTCCTAAACTTAGGTTTCAATCCCTGATGTTGAGACTTGACCCCATTATGGGATTTTGCTAATTTGAAGCAAATTTCCACACACTGACAGATAAACAAGGATACATTTTGATGACAAAGATTACTTAGACAAACACTAAACACACGGCATTATGCCTAAACAAAATTTGCACATTTCTATCTTATTAAGATTAACAATTTAAGGAAAAACAACCAGTTATTGTAACATCTGAGCCAAAAACAATGTATCTAAAGGTCAATTGTATTACCTTCACACAAAGAATTATTTCATTTTACACATTCCCTTAGCTTTCAAAATGTGAGCATAAACAGTAAAGTGCATCAGAAATGTACAATTGATTTCTAAGGAGAAAGCCAAAACCTTTCATGCATTCATGCTCTGCATGTCAAACTTTGCCTCTTTTTACCAATAATTACACAAAAATAATGCTGACTGCAATCATGAGACAACAATATTCACATCTGTATTATCTTCCCAAAATAGATAAATATTCCAAAATTTTTATAAAGCAAGCAAATAGCTCCATATCAAAAGGGAGATGATATGAAATATAAACAGGTATGCAAAATTCAATGAACGTCAGTGAAAGGAGATTATGAAAATGTCAATGCCACATAAAAAATCACAAAAATTGTTTATAGAATAATGTAATATAAAACTACCATAGCAAGAATATTCACTCACAGCATGCTTTTCTTTTGAAGGCATTTTAACCAGTGTACAGTCAAAACTATAACAATGAAAGCCATTCTTCAGACAACTGGTGAAGAAACAACATTGGTTTCAAAAGCAATCCATGCATGCACTTTGCCTCCCAGACATGCACTGGACATCTGGAAGTGGATATTTTTATATGGAACCATATATTGTTTGTCACAGGGTTCCTGTAGTTCTGAATTCTCTATCATCCATGACTTTTCTAATTTTTCCTCCCCATGCACTTTCATTCTTTTATTCTAAAATATCAGGGAGTTCAACTGATGAGTGTATTCAGCTATAATTCAGCATTAGGAAATGTAAGGCCTGTGATTGGGATAGAACCACCAAAAGGTTTCAACCAGCCAACTTAATAATGGATAATAAGTACATACCTATCTACTCTCTTGATTTCCAACAAAATACTATTTGTATAATGATGGAAAACTAATCACAGGGGGTTTAAAACAAACAAGCACATACATCTGAAGTTGACATCCTAGATGTAACGAAAAAGGTCAGAGACTTCTTATCTGTTTAATGGAGTGAGCAATAGCTTTAGCATAGCTGCCATGCAATTGCACTGAAGGAGTGTCATTACATAACAGTGGAAAAGTCAACTTGGTGTTTGGTTTGACATCAGGTTTTAGAACAAAGAACAAATAAATCAATCAATCAAATAAATAAGCCATGGTTCTCCTTTTATCCACCAAATAGTGTATACCATCCATGATATTTTTGCCAATAAAATTAACTTTATGGGATTTTAAAAATATGTATACTGGTAAATCAGAATTAGCCATATCAATATGTTTGTGACCTTCATCAATAGAGAAATCAAGGACTTTACTATCATTTTCACTTATGCTTCAATGCTTTGATTTATGTACATCTAGTAAGCACGTAAATCAAAATTGTATTTTTTGAGACTTCATCTCTTCAAAAGCTGACTTTTACACAGAGATAAACAGTGAAATGTTTAATACAAGACTAAATTTCCTTAAGCTTTATAAAACTATTCTACTTCAACTTATGCTTTGTCAACTCCATAATTTTAGGACAGTTGGGTATTTTGTACTCTTCGCTACCAAAATTTAATGCTTTTGAGAGGTAATTTAATTGATTTCCTAACTTTTTCAGGTAAAACCTCATGAGTTTTAGCTATTACCATTACAAAATACTAAATTAGCTATGAAAAGGACATAAAACCATGGGGAACCACAATGAAGGATGCTCATGGAATGAGATGAATGGGATCTTTCCATATATTTTTGAAATCATTTCTTATTGAATAATATCCACAATAATCTGAACCCTGTTTGATTTTGACCAAGCATACAACAACCCTTCATCAATTTAATCTTTGCCATTTTCACGCAATCAAAATTGACTACTACATCTTCTCATTACTTTTAGCCACATACAAGCCCCTTTGGAACTTTGACTGCACACTGGTTTAACAGCTACACACAGCACACTACTATCGACCACACAAAGCAACAACTAAAGACAGCATCTATGTTTGGGCGGAACTCATTGTGAGGAAGTCATGGGTGAACTCGGGGTACTCTGGTGGGTCGGGGCTTTCCGTGCCGTCCTCTGACGACACCGAAAACGAAGTCCCCCTAGGGTGGGTGGACGGCAGGAGTGAGGAAGCAGAGGAGGATGTCGAGGATGCATTCCCTGTCGCGTACGCCCCCCCCAGACCCCAACCCTGCCACATCCCGGTGCGGCGCAAATGTTCCAGGTCGAGGGCACGCGGGAGAGGGGGCACATTCAGCCCCCGTGAAGGACGAAGGTTCGGACTCCCGGATGCTGTCGTGGGGGGTGAGGATGACCCACCACCCCTGTCCGAGGGGTCGTCCTCGGAGTCCGAAGAGGCCGTGAGGTGGGGACGGACGAGGTAGCCAAGGCGCCTCGGCTGGGGCCGGACCCTTTTGGGGCTGTGGCCATTGCCGAGGCCGCCA
>LYUA01000853.1:150140-162668 GCA_002093875.1 Calopteryx splendens
ACGTCTTATGGGGATCCCGAGGGAGGGGTGTTTCGCCGTGAGAATTTGCAAGGGACGCGGGCCACGACGCCGTGCGACTCGTTCCACTGGCGCTGGCGCCTCGATCTCGTTTCCCCGAATTTCCATGTGCCCGGACCAGCCGATTATATTCTCAACTTTGAAATGAATCAAGTACATGCACGGCTACCACCTGGAAGAGCCGCCAGGATATGGATTTGACGGCACCGAATCCATGCTCGAAAATCATTCACGGTTCGACCCGTGTATCGTCTCGTCTGCTTCCGCAAAGACGAGCTTTTCGCCGCCTTCCATTTTCTCCGCAACACTGGCCCGAGGCGATCCGCCATCTTACTGCCCGCTCGCTACGCATTCTTAATGCGCTGGGGCAAAGGCAGGAAATGACTTGGGGAGGGGGGGTTTCATTCAGGGGCATCCAGGTTAGTCCGCACCCCGCACACTGGCCAATCTGGGGTTTACTGTTAACTAACGAATCCTTCTACGTTCTGATTTCCCTTATTTTTTGTCTTTAATAATTTTCGAATCCAATTTTGGCTCTAGGAGGCGTTTGAACACCCACATTCTCTGGCTACGCCACTTATTAATGAGCGTGCTCTGAAAACAATACTATTATGATACACTATGATGATTCACGTCACGAATAGTATACAAGATGAACAAAGAAGTTTAATTATTGATGTGTGACAGAAAGAAGGAAAAGGTAAAGGGAAGTTCTAAAAATTCAGTGACACAGGCTAGAAGCGTAGCCACGGTGGGCATGTATATAATTTTTCTTTTCAGTTAATATTCCACGCTGATTGTTGACCAATGACCATGGAAACACGATAGATCAAATCGATTTCTTTGATTCCGGAGCATCTACCACCTTTCAGCCCTCTAAATTGAATTCCTGGGTGTACCTGTGGTTATATATTTAATATATTATACATATATAAAAATTATTCAAAAGATTCCTAAAATCTTGATCGATTTCAGCTTCAATGAATGATCACGATCATTAAATTGTGGAAAAGGAAAGTAAAAATAATTAATAAATATGCACAACTGTTTCCGAAGTAAAAGGTAAACTTAAGCAGGAACCTAAATAACTAACAAAAGGCGCATATACGTATAATTGGCGAAGAAGGAAGAATACCTACTTAAACATTTTCAGGTAGGTACGTAAAACGGCAATTGTAATTGTAATTTCACTCCCCGAGACAGGATAGAAATTTCTTTGGAGAATGCGTAGAAGAAGAGAATATTGAAAAGGAAAACCTAAGAATCCTGAAATATTATTATTATAAAACTCCATTAATACGACAATTGGCAGGACTGATTTGCTCGCGATTTTACTTGGCTAACTGAATTTCATTTTATTTAATGTTAATTATATTCTTGTGATGTTGGTGATTACCGATTCCTTACAGTGAATAGTCGAAGTGGAAGATTTCAAAGACTCCTTTACTCAAAGTTCTTTATTATAAGAGATAAAAATCACTGATGAGGCCGATTATTTGATAAATTCTTTTAAAATGTTCAGGTATATGGATTTGAAACTTAAGAAAACTTGGGCTTTCATTTACTATGCATTTACACTTCAAAAATTACCAAATAAAAACAACTAATCTTCATAATCTGGTATCTCATTTCTTTCTTCTTTTTTTTAAAGGATGCATTTTTTTATTGGAAGTTAAGTGTTCTTCAAGTATGGTTCTTTGGGGTGGCGTTTCAATCTATTTTTGACTAAAGCTTCCCCTTTAGGGGAGGCTTCAGTCAAAAACATTTTGGAACCCCTGCTCGATGGCTTTATACACGATCCCAGGGTCTGGGAGACACGTGTGTCACCTTTCTCTCGCATGCGACGTCTTCGTAGGCGATGTGTTTTACACAACGAGAGGATTCGGATCGAATATACTTTTGTGACAGCGCTATCGAAGTGTCACTTGTCAAAGTTTGGTGATGAAAACTGTACTATAATACTGTAGTCGGCATTGATATGTTATCGTAAGGTGAGAATTATGGATCAAACCCTTTCCCCCTACCAATAATGTTAACATCCCTTCTCCCAATAGTTAGCTAAGGGTTCGATGCATAAACGTCCCGTTTTGAAACCACTATCACCAGGTTACTCCATGCAAGGTCCCCATTTCCGAGATTAGCCTTTGGATCCGCCACTCTAAAACCTCTAAATAAAACCCTACATACGTCCCTGAGACAATCAGTTTTTCACGAATTTCTATGATACATAATGATAATGATGACAATAGCCTACCGGCCAGGGTAAGCCTTTGATGGACCCAAGGACTTAGCGCTTCTACATTTCTATACCCGCCAAACACGGCACCAAACACTCTCTACACCCTGCGTTGCAATTAACCATTTTTCAGCTCCCTTCATGCCGTCCAAAATGCCTTACCATTCCCTCCCTCTACCCCTCTCACCCACCACTCTCCCGTCTTTCAAAGTCTCTCACATCTCATTAACTCTCAATGTCTCCTGGATCCACTTTGCCTGCCTCCTCCTCATTTCTCCCGACAACCTTTTCCCTCTATCATGCCTGCCTAGCTCTTCTTCCTTTGCTTCCCTTCACGTCCATTTTTATTTTCATACAGTCTCCTATGTACTCTTATCACTTCGCAACAAACAAGTTTCGGAGCCACATAATACTACTCTCCATTTTAAACGTCTTCACTAAAATTTCGTACTTACTCAAGCTTCACGCAATGTGAATATTCATCCATTAGTAATTACGATAGTACATTTTCATTACAGTCAGTGCATGGTTTTTTGTCATGATTGCTATGAACAAGAGCTATCTTTCATATGATTTCCCTATATCTCTTGAGGCAGATACCAGGTGAATTTCACGGGCCGATACTATTTTGGCCATGTGTGCAGGAATCTAGCGATGGACTGATTACGGGATTTTTTACCGTGTACGGGACAAGTACGGAAGTGGATATTTACTATTGATTACGGATTATGTACCGGTCTGCTTGCCCCATAACCACCCCGAAGGTCCAAAATTTCATACGGGAAAGTGACACGCAGGAAAGGGAGGCATAATTGACGATGAGTGCGCACAAGTTCTTCAGCCTTTTCCTGCTTCCCATGAGCATCGTACGCGAGCATAATTGCACCCAACCCAACATGCGCGTTTCCCTCATGTAGAAGGGAACAGATAAGACGTGCTCCGTTCCCCGAAATGGTTTTTCGTGCGACTTCGGAAATTAAAGCATCTCACGGTGCACATGAAAACGATAAACCTAATGTGAATGTCATCTTTACGTATACCAAACCTCGAGTTAATTACTGTGGTTTAAGAACTGACATAATTTCGCTAAATCAGAGCTTTTATTATTAAATTGTATACTGCGATCTCGGATTATTGTTTGGTAACTTTGGAAAGAATGCAGAAGGAAGAACTTTGAACTTCGCCAGAAGTGAATTCAACTCAAAGCGTTTTCCCAGTCAAGTCTTCCCTTCATCCGGGAACGTCAGACTGGATTTAATTCGTCTTTATATTATATTGATAGACTCCATTGGTGATGGTTAATTTTATAATGGTTTTCTTACTATAACGATAACAGGAGTAATCAACCTGAAAGTACGTTTTATAGGTGAGAGTAGAGCTCACCTCGTATTAATTACAAGCTCTCTACGGTGAAATGCGCGCATCAGGGCGAGGTAGGGGGGGCGTTTCTTTCCATGTAGCGTCTGCGGTTTCCAAGGAAAATCTTGTACCCGAAAAATCACGTAACTTGGGTGCGAAGACGGGTGTGTTCAAAGTCACCATGCATCGAACACAGGTACTTCTATCAGTAGCCGAACGCTCTACTTACTAGGCTATCACAACCCTTTTACAGTGGTAAATTTTAAATCGAAGTTGCTTAATTTTTGAAAACATGAACGTGTCCTCCGATTTACATCCATATCAGAGAGGTCAGACTTGGTCCGAAGGTCCAGGCAGACAGATACTTCCTCCCTGGCCGTTTTTCTCGGTTGGCACACTTGGGCCCTTCAGGTGTTGTATTGCGATGCAGTGGCATCCTTACTGGGGTCCCATGCCCCGAAAATTCACCGATCACCGACGAGGAAAATGTGAACGGTTCCTATTCGGTCCAAGATTGCGTACCAGAGTAGTTCAGGGACGCGGCCTCTCCGCCGGCGATCGGTCTTCGGGTTCGCCGATGGCCGCCCTCGGGCGAGGAAATTGGTCCCAGTGTAGAACCTCGGCGACGGAAGAGTTCGCCACAGTGCCGATGTCGCCCTCTCCCTCAGAAAGTGCCAAAGGGGTGTTATTTTAACGATTGTCCATAGGATCTCATCGGGTTAGAGGGTTTCCCCGATTGTGGTGTCCCCATTCCCAGTAAAGTGCTGCTGTCTAACGGATGAATGTCATCACTCGCTGCTTAATGTTGGAAAAATATAGCTGAACTTATAGGTGCGTGGTCGAAATAATAGTTTAAGCGAGGGCGTCTTTTGGTCTGCTTTGGGGTGGAGCCGGTATAGATATACTTCCGCTGCGCGAAATGCTTTTGCCATCAGCCGACACGCATCAGTGCCTAGCGATGCCCACTGGCGACCGCGAGGTTCGCGAACTTGGACCATCGCTATGAGACAAGGGTTTCTCGCAGTAATGTAAAGTGAAGGGGATGGGGAAGGGAGGGGTCGTGTGAAGCGTGACGCCAATTTAATGGGAGGGGTTCGCTCCATCAAGAGGGAGCGTGACAATGGGAGGAAGGGGGTTTTAAATGGCCAAATGCAGCACACGTCATTTATGGAGGAGGCCTTATCGGCACCGTTCCCCCCCGACGGGATCGCGAATCGGTGGTGGGCGGCTTAGCGGGGAGGAGAAGAGGACGACGACCCGGGCCATCGTGAGCGCATATCCCGCCGTTTTCAATGCCCGCGGCGGTTTCTTTTGAGCGTCGATTTCGACTCGGGAGGCCGGAGGAGGAGGCGGAGACCCTGCAATCCCAATAATGGCCTTCCCCCTCGCTCATAGACCTCTGGAGGGAGAGGGAGGGGCGCTTCCTCCGGCCTCCATCCGTTCCCCTTTCCCCCCGTCTCTCCCCTCACACCCCCATTAGTTGAGATGCAGGAAAAGGGTCGTTGGGACGGCTAATTGGGAGACCACACTGCTCAAAAGCGAGTCGGAAGAGACCTTTTGTAGTTCGGCAGCCCGCGTAGTTTGCGTTCGCAATTTTGGATCTCCGCTGCCGTCGTGGGAACTAGGCAAAGTATGCAAGTGTCTTGCGGGTCCCGTGGGAAAGAGGAAATGGCGTCGTCGCAATTGATGAAAATCGCAAATGTCGAATCCGAATTCGCCAATAGCGAAAACACTCCATTTGAAGGGAGGACGCCATCTGGATTTTCTCAATGTTAAGCATCAATAAGCCACCGCATTTGGTCTCCTACTGTTGCGGCCCTAGAAGAGAGCAAGCAGTGCACGATTTTTCTGCATCTTCGAATGTGTAATGTCTACAATTTTTTTCCAATCGAGCCTCTCGTGATAGCAAAATTGAAGTTTGCGGCGTGCAAGTTTCATAATCCATCCGATGAGAGTCTGAAGTATAGCAAGGGGGACTAACTAACTAAGTGTGAATAACGCTATTAATTTTGGACAGTATTTTTTATGAATTTTCTCTCCATAGTTTTCTCCATATGGGAAGCTCATCTGAATGAAATTAGTACAACACAGTACGCTTTATTTCGACCCTGAGACGGGAACATGTATCTTTTTCGTTTTCATCGCTATCAATTTGACGATTTACCTCCTATTGGACATTTAGTGATCATGGATCCTGCCGCAAAGCTCCAGTGATTCGTATTAGATCCAGGGATCTCGTTACGTTCAGTTTTGATTCGAGAAATTTGAAGTACACAGGCAGAATGCTTGTTATCCTTATTGTAAATAGCGTAAGTGCGTGCGCATTAGGAATGTCCATGATCGCGTCCTGGATCCATATGTCCCCAAATATAGCAGTCATGATAGTTATGCATGTCGCCGTTGCAGGAGAGGAGATGAGATTATGGAATTTTGCGCTGTATGGTTCATAAATTTGGGTAGGTACTTGCAGAAAGTGGATGAGGGTTTATCGGAAATTTCTGAGACGTGGATATGGAGAAGGAAAAACACTTTGATGGAGTGGCTCACAAACTCGAGGCTTTCACATTGAAAGGGGGAAAAAACATGAAATTAACGGGAGAGGTTGAAGATTATGATTGAAGGAAAATAAAATTTATTAAAAAAATATTCAGACAATACCTCTACGTTGTGGGGAGAAGAGACAGAGGATAAAGAAAACTAAATGGCCGATTCCGCGTTTGCAAAGGTTTCCCTTATGATATCAATTTCTAGTACACACAATCGGAAATGCTTAATTATGAACTGATGTAAACGTAATCACGCTAGTAAATTAACTCATTAAATCACATCACGAAGAAACAATATGTGCAGAATTGAAGGATGATTTAGCATAATCCAAATTACTTTCAGGTAAAAATGTGCGGCACTGTGCAAGTGCTGGGAGGGTTAAAATGAAATCTACCACTGACCATTCGATGGACTGCCCCCAATAGAAATTACAGACGAAACGGATCTTTAAGAGTAGGTAACGAAGGAACGACCCCCAGAGATCCTTAGGAATTTGACGCAATTCTCTCGGGCGGCAAACGTTTCATCCCCGCCTCGCATCTCATTGCCCCGACTGACAGACGCCGCCTTCGACTGGGCAGGAGCGAGTTCCACTCCCCTCAGAGCGAGCGCCTTCCCCGGCATCCTCTGGGTCAGACGACACACGGCGGCGGCAAGGGCCTAATGACCGATTCGCTGATGGAGGGAGGGAGGGAGGGAGAGACGGAGCCACGGGGAGCGAGGCGAGGCGGAGAAGCGACCACGCCAATGGATGCACTCGATTTGTGCGTAGGTTCCACGCAAAGGTCAACGCCGGAAGCTTGTGTCATCACCTTACGTCACTAATGAGTCATTGCAAAGGCGTTCCCGTTCTCGGTGACTTGAGATTAAAAAACACGTTCTAATTAGGAATTGAATTAAAACTTACCGAGTTTCACGAGCAATGGGTTCCGCGATGAATTCGCGGGGTCGGAATTTCCCGGAGCCTGAAAATAGTTTTTTTTTTTCAATCCTTGGAGGAAACGTAAAATAATTGAAAATGAAGTTTTTAAAACGATAGTGTTTTGTTCCCATAAATTATTAACACGTTAATAATGAATTAACACTTCCGACGGCATAAAGCTGAGTTGATTGTGAAAGCCGTGGGAAAACTAAACAACAATCGGGGGAGAGAACAATTTTATCTTTTTTCATATTTCGTCAAAAATAAATCCATAATCACTCATCCGTAACTTTGAAATGAAGTATTATAGCTCACCTTAAAACGGAGATATTTTTTCATAATTTAAACAAATGCAAGAAAACAACCGCACAGGTATCTAGTCAAATATGTATAGCAATCTGCGCATTAACGAGCCTGGAGGCAATACTGTGCTACGCTACGCTCGAATATTTATTGCATCAAAAAACGAAAATAAATTAGAATTACCATCTCCCCATCACCTGTCTTCCACCCACATAAATGTGTGCGTATTAACACTAAATTGTCGAAGAAAAGCACCTTACGCTTGCTTTATTGATATTTTCCCCCTTAAATAATCCATCAGGCGCGTCGACTTGGAACTTTGGGGGTTCGAATCCCTACTGGGACATGTACAAGTTCCCATGTCAAGAAATGGATTTCACTGATTTCTTTGGTTGGGAAAGAACTTCAGCCACCAGAGCAACTCGAAAACAAGTACTACTACCAACACAGAGTAAAATATATTTAACCTACTAAGAGAGCAATTCTGAAAAGGATTTAATTTTTAAATACGAGGACTCTCTGAGTCACATTTATTAATTGCTACTATTACTTGTTTCATTAAAAAAAGGGAAAATTTGCAAAAAGGCACAAATTTTCTTTATTTATTTTTGTTTAAGGGAGGCGGGCCTCGGCCTGCTTTGCAAGCAGAATGTGGACACTCGGGACGAGGATGTTTCTGGTAAGAAAACGTATAAAAGTCGCTGCTAAGGGTATATATAAATCAGAATGACTCACAATGAAGGGAAGGTCATTAACTATTCAAAAGTATTACAACCGAGGAAATACGTCTTAGGAATATTCACGGGGCCGTTAAACATTTCAAACATGAACGTCATAGCTCTCTCCCTTTCGCTCGAAGAAAGATTTGAAAGCACTTGATCCAACACGGCTATTCACAACAGCCTAAAGCGAAGGATGAGAATGGCGGGGCAATCTGCAAGATGGTTAGCTTTAATTAATTCCCGGATATTTCCGGAAGCAACCTTGAATAAACAAACGAATATTCGCTTTGATCTTCGCTGGGTTTGTTCACCCACCTAGGCAGACAGCCAAGAGGGAAGTCCGAAGGACCCCGACCTCCGCCACGCCGAGAATCTGGGGCGCGTCTCCTCTTTAACTCAAGCGACGGGAGACCATTGATGAAACAAGGTCACAAGTATGACAAGGGAGCGGTGCCGGCTACTGCTGAGAGGAGCACCACAATGCGAGGCGACATGAACCTTGAAAGGCGTACGACAGGTGGGAGCAAGGAAAAGAAAGAAAAAACAGCTCTGAGACTAACGATAGCTCATTCTCAAAAAGAAATCAACCTAATGGTCTAAAGGTTTTAACCCCCATGCCACTGAGAACTCTATTTGAAGTCCCGACTCTCAAAAGACTCATGGCGAAAGAAGAAGCCAACCCGTACAACTGAAATTAAATAACAACACCCGATGGAGTAGGGCGCCATTTGAATAGAGAAGAAGGCCTCCATCGAAACCGAAGACTCAAGACGCCAGTCAAATTTTAAATAAATCACTTCCATTAAAATAAACATTGTATGCTATCAAAAGATATCACGCTTTCAATCTATCTATCTCTTGATTTTTCCTCGTGGCCAAACTAGAGGTCCATTATAACATTGTATGCTATAGTAAATATTGGGGAATCATGAATAAGAACAATACTGAACTTAACTTTACGTAACTTTTAAAATTAATTAAAATGCAAATTGCTAACCCTATTTAAGAGGCGCACTGAAATGAAATCGACAATATTAAAAATAAAGAACCGCTCATAAATTCCGATGATTCGGGTGATATTGTGTGAAATTTCAACATTTCTAAAGAAGAATACAATTTTCCACAAATATAGTTTCACTTACGACTTAGGTTTCAAATATATACTTCATCAACAGGTAAAGAAGTATATGTTATTAATGCACGCTAAGATAAAATGTTTAGGAGGACGGGTTGTGGGAGAAGAGAGGAAGATGGGTGGTTGCGGACTGAAATGGATTGGGATGGAAATCCGAAATGGAACAAAATGGAACCCTTCCCTCCCTAGGCTGGTGTCCTCATAATCCCTTTTCGCTGCTCGCAGAATATGATGAGCGACGACCAAGCATCTAAATATGTTGCTGACATAATGGGAGATGCGGGAATGCTTTGTAATGGCGCAGACAGCGGATAATTATGACCAGTTACTATATATTCCTATCAAATATTTCCAGGAGGTTCCACAGTTAAACGCCCCATCCTTTGGGCGGAGTACTACACATTTGGTGTTCTCAGAACATCACTAGCCAAGTAGGGGAGCGGAATCCCCTTATAATATTCTGCTATACTTCAGAATAAAACCCAGGCTGTGGAGCTAAAGAGCCAAATCAATTGATCATTAAAGAGTCAGTAGGAAATCGCGCCGACTATGACGTAAACACTGACGTTACCATCCACGCATTAACCCAATTAATAAACAATTAACAAAAACCGCCAGTTTGTCGACGCATTCCAAGGACCATGCATTGTGCAATAGAATCCATGCTTGGCGTTGTGGGTAGTTTAATTACAGACTGACCGCTAGTTCGAGTCCTACTGAAATCAGAATGAATATTACGTGCTCCACGGAGTAAACCGCTGGACTCAAAACCGTAATACTCCACTGAAGGAAATAAAAAAATACAAAATAAATCACCAATAAATATTGCGAAATAATAAGTCACCAATAAATATTATGAATTTTAATCTATCGATTAAAAATGTTTCCAAATTTATGTCCGGTTTTATAATGCCTACTGGTAGAGAAATTGAAGGTTAACTTTAACCTTCGGTTAAAGCCAAAAATCAGTTTTATAATTGCTTGTTAAGTCCAAACCGACAGTTAACGTGCTAGTTAGCTAAAAGAAGGAGTAACTACGGTTAGCATGTTTATGTTCCCTCGAACGAACATTATGAATTGGTTATGAAATTGGACCTCTTGGTAACCTTCGCATTAAGTAAACGTCCACGTTAACTAACGATTGCCTTTAACGAGACAAATAAAACCGGGCCTCAGTCTTTTAATCACCCTCTTCGACGATGAGTAATCAAGTGAAGACAGGCATAGCCATCTATAATTCATGGTAGTTGAACAATACAAAGACTCTGGATCATATCGGTAAAATACCAAGCATATCGGTAAAATACCAAGAAACATATTAGGCCACTGCGTGAGAATTTCGGAACCAGGATAGTCACCTCAGAAATACCTTCACTATGACGGTTGATCAAACGATTCTCTATCAACAGCAGGCCTGAAATGAGATTACAACAAGGTGGCGCTATGGCGCTACATACTCGTTAATTGGGATCTTAATTAAGGATCTGAAAAGGGTGGGAGATACTAAAATTCAATGTGTGCTTCTAATGCTCATTCATAGAACCTCGCAGACATAGGGAGCTAGCTGCATACTTTTAATAATACTTTTAAACATCACGACATTAGACATTTACACAACTTCTTCCGTAAAAAGGATTCGGGGTTTAAAAGAAAAACCAACCCAGCACTTCCTTGCAAAACAGGAATACATTGATTATATTAAATTATGTTTAAAAATACATACTGAATCACCCCCTATACGCAGGATTCAATTAAAAAAGTAATCCATGAATTTTCATGTTGACCAATTTTTTCCTTCCGGCTTACAAGAGATATATGCCTTCCCGTAGAGTCATGAGTGGAGCGTATTAAATTGGCAACGAAAGCATCCCTACAAGTTGGTGAGCCTGAGGCAAGATTAGAAATTTTAAGATCCAGCATCATGGACTGGAAAAAAGCTAAATGCCTAACCTACAGGGATTTCTAGTTTTATGTCAAAATTACTGCGCTCAAATGATGGGTACGGGCGGAAATCACTGTAAAGATATCTCCCGAGATGAGTCGTGGGCAGTTTCATAAAGAAGATACTCTCAACAACCGGCCATATTCTGCAGCCTTCAAATGTAAAACTTACGACTTTGGTAATTTTAGTATCTTGCTAATCTTTGCGCAACCACATAAATGAATCAAGAGGGTTGGTTTGACGAAGGTGGGTGAGGAGAGGGTTCGAATAGTGCACAGTCTCAGTGTGTGTGGAATTCACACTTCAGGGGAAGGGGGGGCACTTCCTTTCTCTGTGCCGCCTGCGGCTTCCCATAAAATATCTGCTACCCATAAAAATTACACAGCTTGGGTGGAACTGAGAGTTGAACCCTTGTCCGACGATCAGCAGCCGAACACTCAACCCACTAGGCTACCACGCCCCTAATCATCAAATAAAACATTTAAAATTCCATAGGTGGCTTAATGCCAAATTAAAGAGCAATAATAACCTTTAACAACCACCATAATATCCCGGATACATTTTATTAAATAAAGGTAAGCGGTCCATTGCATATACATATACATTCATTTGATCATTCGGAGCTTCAAAGGCGCTGCGGGGAATGAAGACATAAATAAAAGTCGATAAAGTTACCATGTTACCATACCAGTCACCATGAACTTAAAAATACTCGTACAACGAGAATAAATTTCGTCCGAGGAAAATAACCCACCTTAATCCACGTACTTTTCTTTTCGTTCCGAACGATTTCAACGAAATAGATAGGAAGCCTAATTCACCTTGAAAAATTCTCCACTCAGCGTAATGAACCTTGACAATGAATGGAATTTCTTGGAGGGGCTAAAGACGCGCGTGGCACATTGATGAAACAACCATTTCTTATTACTCACAATTGGTACAATTATTCCACAACTTAGGAATCAACTATGACTAACATTCCGTCCTTCACCGCGTACATCAGCTATATTTTCCTCCAACCAAGACTCATGAATTTGCCCCGTGGCGCATATTTATAGAATCCACATGATAACTTTTAGTAGAACCTCAAAAAAATCGAATTCGTGGCTTTACCCTCATGCAGATGTTCCCCATTATATTTATTTGGCGGTGTGGTTAATTAATTACCTACCAGTTGCTCAAATACAACTTACTTGGAAGAACGCCTCTAGTTCGAGGGTCAAATAAACGTGGGCAGATAAACAGAGAGAATAAAAACCGGACACACAAAAACCATTTGAGCAGAAGCTGTTTGAGTTTCCGGGCTCAAAAACTGCAAGGGTCGAATCGCTGTGGACGCGAATA
>LYUA01000853.1:210313-221614 GCA_002093875.1 Calopteryx splendens
CACCTCACCCCTCCCTCGCCCCCGTGCCCCACTCCAAGGACCCTCCACTTGCCTCCCTTTGTGAGCAGGGTGTCCCACGAAGTGAGCGCCGCACTCGGCGTGATTCTTCTCCATCCTTTTCCTCACAGAAACGTCTACGCTCAAAATCACCACTAACGCAGTGGCTTCCGCGGAGTTAAAAAAAATCCAATCACCAACTTTTATTATTATTATTATTATTGTGACTTCTTCACTTTTCGCCGCAAATAATCAGATTATTCACATCATCACCATGGGTGGATTAAATGCATGCATCGCTTTATTTATTTTTAGTCAAATTGAATTCACCACAACCAAAATGAAGAAAATTGAGTCCAGGGCTAAACACTAAAATAGTGATAATCCATTTTTCAATGATTGCATAATGTTAACTACGTCATAATGAGGAATAAATCCCTAAATTACGCGTCGAAATATTAGTGATTCTAACATGCCTGTATTTTGACATTTGTTGTGGAATACAAAGCATCGAGTGAAAAGTAAATCCTGACAGTTAAAACTTTAATTGTTCATGTAAAATGGTTACAAAATATCGACGCATCCACAAGTTTTTTTCACCATATAGGTGTGAGCGGTTGCAGGCAATTGAGATACCGTCCTCCATCCACACACTCGAAAAACCACGAACGCATGCTGAGATATACTTCTAGAACGAAGTAATATTATACTCTATAGTAATATTATAAACCTATTGGCGTCTTATATGCAATACGAGAGTAATTACAGCAGTGGAGCACCCGATAGAAGACACTTAGGGCGATCCAGTTTAATGGATCCTTCCTTCCCTCTTCCACAAAACGAGCTTCGCTCGGAAGCATTTAATGCCGTGCCTAACGAAAACAACACATTTCCCTTAAGCCAACAAACGGCGGGTAATGGATAAAAATATTCAGATATAAGGTTTTCCTTCCGCCGGCTAACAATAACTCCTAGTACGCTTTTATCCTTTATTTCACGAGTAAGAGAGGGGACCGCACTGTATTAAAGAAAACAATTGATTTGGAGATCTCAAAATAAATGCACGTTTTTAGATTCCAAGAACACGATTTGACTTTTCCCGAATGAACCTGTCAATGTGAATAATACATCATAAAATACCAATATGAATCACACGAAATTTGATCCCTAAATTTTCATTGCGAGTGAAAAATTAACTACTTTCTGACCAAAAGCGACCCACCGGAAGTAATATCTCGCTGATAGTCATTTTGTTAGAATACATTAGTTATACATCAATTTTATCGACGACCTCTACGACCTTTTAGCAGCATAAAATTTAACACAACAGAATGCTTTTGCTTTTAACACAACAAATAGTTCAATAAATCAACCAACGGCAACGCAAACTATGATAATATGAAACATTACACTCTCATCTTTCTTATCTAGTAGTAACTATTCCACCGGTACACCGGTGGGAGCATTAAGGAAACGGAGTACATCATTCACAGCTATAAGCAAAAGGAAACATTTAATTATAAAAGGTAATGCAAGCACGGATATGCTTCTACTTCACCGGACGTTGTTATGAAAAGAGAAAAAAACTGGTGGAGGAAACTCACGATGGCAATTATTTAGAGCGAGGAGTTGATATTATTTTTTCTTGCAAGTAATACCACGTAACAAGCATTTGGGATATAAAGTTCTCGATTAATTATGAGTCTTCATCAAGGTGTTCGTGTTAATTGATAATTTATTCTCAATTTTCACTTAATGATAGTTATTATAATAGTGATGCCACAAAAAAAGAGAAATACTTGTACTGGCCACGGATGTATTTCTTAGTTTTGATGATAAGAGCTATTTAATCATAGCTAACTCATCCTCTTTCCTCCTTTTCCCATTTTCCAAATGCACCCTGAGGTGAGCGACTATTGGGAAGCGTTCAGGGATAGGCATGCTTCAAATCCTCCGGACAGCTTCATTGCTGCTGATATATCTTCCCATTTGGAATCTTTGCACTTCGTCAGCTACTTAAACTGTTTTTTTTAAAGAACAAAGACAGCCTGATCAGGGATTTACGTAAAATTTAAAATGATATTATTTGTTTATTACCATTTTTTAAAATGGCAATCTACCGGTTAAGGTAGGTCTCTGATGGACACCCTGCAGTAACCCTATCTTCACTTCTGCGGAAGCACCAGAATGGGTCAGAGATTAGAATTTTTTTGGAAGAAATAAGATCAAAATCAACGTGTTTCTATTGAGATTTAACGAAAAATTCTCGTATCACTACCAACACGAACACATTCAGGAAAACATGTTTCCAGGTGATGAAACTTATAGCTCCGGATAATTAATAATTCTTAAAACTATTCATTGCATTCCGTAGAACTGTCTTAAAGATACCTTTGAATGACAAATACCTATAAAGTCTTGGGTCCAAGCAGCCTTGTTTTCTACCATTTAATAGCGATGAAAATGTCCTATTAGAGGCCCACCATTATATTTCTCACGGAAAGTACGATAGACAAGTCAAAACAAAATGGAGAAGGTGTTGAGGAGGTGGAGTTGGAGAACACACTCGCTCGGAACTCAATACTTAAGATAATACTTAGTGAGACAGCTGAGGTCATATGCGCAACGTTAGGTTGGTAAGTAGGCGTGAGTGGGATTTCAGAGTAAGAGCGGAGGAGAAACCTGGCATAAATATTAACCCACTTCTTAAGAGAGACCGAAGGAGTTAAATGTCTTATCCGAAGGACGAGGTACTTTCCTGGAATAGTTATTTACACGCCACCAAATTAGAATTAGGAAAACCACTCAAAAATATACCCGAGAACCGGAGAAACCTGAAGCTGTACTTTACTCCTTTCATTATGAATTTAAATCGTTAAGTATTGATCCTTGACATATAATCTTACAACTAGTGTGAAATTTAAATAAAAATAATAATTCTACTGTAATACTAGTATATTTCATCACATTTTAGGGCCGGAAGGTAGGGAGGTAGAGAGGTAGTAGTTAACTTCGACGCCATTTTAGAGATGGATCAGCTACAATAGGATAAAGGGAGGGAGCAGCAAGGGCGCAAGAGTTACTTAAACCTCGAGACATCTTTTATGCAAGGCCCCCTAATCGGTGTCATTTGGAGCTTCTGTGAATGGAGAGAGGGTGGAGAGAATCCTGGCATCAGCATTAGTCTAATCATATCTTGATCCACTAGCGGTTGATAGTCGTAGATATTCGGAGAGGCAACAGACAGCTAGGGTCATTTGCGCCATTAGGTACTGGTTGGCATTTTGGTAGAGGCATGACTTACTGGGTATTAAGGAATGGAGGGGAGAAACCCAACGCCGGGATTAGCCTACTATTTACGAATGGCACCAAGGGGTCAACACTTTAAACTTCACATTCTACAGAAGGAGAACTTAAAGTTCTCTCCATTTGGTATCAAATTAGGGATCAGGATACCACTGAAAAATCCTGCCAACGCCGGGATTCGAACCCTGACCCAGGTGAGAAGTCACCTCTGGGAGTCAATCTCAAGTCGCTAGCCACCGTAATAACCCGACACCTATGCAGTTCAGGGTACAGAGTATAATTTCGTACGGAGGGAGAAGTATACATACGAGAAATTTCCTGCACACAGCACTCAATTCGAGGTCAAAATACCAATGAAAAGACTTGCCATCGCCACGAATAGAACGCGGAAAACCACCTCAAACCAAACACCAATCCGACCTGCGAACTTTAAGCTACGCGGAAATTGACGATGAATGCTCCCGAATTCTATCCAATACACTCGGAGGCAGCAACGTACTTAGGTATTCTGGTTGAAGAGGGACATTTCACCTGGACGTGGAGCTAGTGTAACCCTGTGCCTGGAAGGTAGCTTAGAATGGGACAAGAGAGGTTTGGCGGACTTTTTCCACCCAATGAGTGAGACTTGAATAATGTATGCAAAAATTAAGAATATTTAAAGTTTATGTACCGCTCGTGATTAAGAGACGATTGGTAAGCTCAAACACGGCACCGATTATAGACGAGGAAGCAGCGCGTAAGAGGGTGGAACTCTGACATTCGGACATGGACCAAGCGGTTGGAAAAGCAGACCATATAATAGAAGCCTTCAAAACCTGGAACTGGAAGCATGCGTCAAAGATCAAATGGGCAGATAAGTTAAAACCGAGGAGCTATAGAAGAAAATAAACGCTATATGGTGCACTGCAAGGTATATAAGAACCATATGGATTAGGCTCACCAGGAGACGTATTGAATTTGTTAATTAGCATTTATGGAAACTCCAAAAGCCTTAAAAATTCTTTCGAAGGTTGTACTACGTCACAAAAATCTTTTCTAATATTTCGCGCTTAAACATCTCCGTGTTGTGTTTTCACCCAATGACTAAGTAATTGGTTAGGTTCGACGTCAAACTATTTTCATTGGTTAGTATCCCACGTCGAAAGTTGCTCAAAAACAGTTGGTTGGAGAGATAATTGTTCAACTTTCGTACAAACACTAAAAATTTCTATGCCCCTTGACGGGCATACACATCAATTTCGGGCTCAATGTGCCCCTCTTCGTTGCCTTGGAGGCAATTTCTGACACTGCAACCAGAGCTGGACTGATACCGGACCAACATTCGGAAGTCTCTTCATGCTGACTGGGAGTTGGGAAGTGGAAGGGGGAATTGAGATTTGGGGGAAGAAACATTCGCATTTTGACCGTGATAAGCTTGCATACAAAATTTGGTTAAAACCGAAGGGAATGTTAGATTCGGCCACCCAAATTGTCGGCGGGGGATTTTTGATCGAAGGCGCAGAAGTTCGTCTCGTTCGTGTCTTTCTGTTGAGCGGGGGGATGGAGGTGGGCAACACAAAGGAATGGAAGATAGCAGAACAAAAAAGAGGAAAGTTAGGAAATATTAACCAACCGACCTAGCTACCTACTTAGATGATTACGGACAATTAGTTCCATAATTTTTACCACATTAACGATTGCAACATAATTACCACAAGCCAGACACAGTTAAATTCATCAGACGCCGATAATTACAAGAAAGTCTCTCATGTTATACATAATAACCGAGCTTTGTTGCATTTCATTTCTACTATTCCTTCAATTCACCTCAAACGGATATTACTATTTACGCCATGAGGGTGCCAGTTTAAGAAGCTAGTGGGGTCACATTAAGAGCTGAAAATAAAATAAAGGAATCTTAGAAAAACAAGCTGGGCTATTTACCTTACGATGAAGACGATATTCAAAACTCATGGTCTAAATGTAGGATAACCGCTAAGAAAAAGAATGAAAAGAAATCTTCGAACCCAATCTTTCTCCTCACGTTATTTTTTTCTAAAAACCATGCTTAGAAGGATTAGAAAACCGTGGTCCATCTGTGTCAATACCAAGCAGAGAATGCCAGCCGGCGAAATTTTCTAACTTTAGCCGGAGTGGGTATTTCAGGGTCGAACCAACACATCAATGAGGCATCCGGATGGACCGAATGCGTGGAATTCTCTGGTTCTGCAATGATCTGAAGAACACAAATATTCGAATTCTATGAGGGTAAGGATACTGGATTTTATAACGATAAAGCGCTTAATAATATTTCACAATTATCGCACTCAAATCACACCAAACTTGAACGCACACAGGGAACACTTCACGTGCCAAGCGATATAAGAAATATCATCTACCAATTCCGCTAGGTGTGTAATTCGCATACAAAATGCTTCTCTCGCGCAGTCCGGCACTGAGAGAAGTTACCTAGCACGACTGAAGGCGTCCAGGAACACGTGCATTTGAAGGAGGATAAAGAGAATCCACGAAACGAAAAATGTACAGAGAATAAATTTATTAATTGCTTAAAATAATAAGTAACTAGGGTCGAGCTGTAACATGTCTATTTCGAAAGCATCACATCTGTTAACAAAATTATTTCGACCATCTGTCCTACACGGCTTTTCAACCCATTGAGTGAATCCAATCGGAAAACGCGAATGTAGAAAGTATTATTCAGAAGTTTAATTTACACATCCTTAGCGTCGTTTTCACTGCATTTTCCCACGTTTGATGCCGTCTTTATAGTGTCCACGATATTTTAATCGATTGAAATTGGCCATTACCTCAGTTTTATGGCCTTTTTACCAATTGCTATAAAAGATTAAACCTTGTAACAATAATCAGATGTCTTTCAGCCCTGGGAGAACCCGCGATGCCCGCCTGGACTTCTCAATTTAGCCTTGACATTCAGACATGCCCGAGACGACTCAAGATTCCCAAATTTAGCGCCTCTTACTCTCCTCAAAGAAAACACCATCCAAAGGCGTTCCACATCGACTGTGGATGAGCGAACTTGATGCTCGGCAGACCAAAGTCAGTAAATCTTGGAACAGACCACTGGAAACAATTTGGGAGACGTCATTCTCTTGCTCCTAAGAGCGAGACGGATTACAATGATTGGTAAAAGCACTTTGGAGTAAATGGGTCGCATATCGTGAGTGTATAGCATGCTATGAAATTTATCAAGGAATTTATATATTTTATTTTTTTTAAACCACCTCATTACAACCAAAATGCCTCTTAATGGACATTATTTTAACAGCAGAGGAAGTTCACATTAGGAAAAAATGGGAAACCTGAAGATAATACTTACATTTTCACAATAAATATAATAATAACGAAAACATAATGCTCAGGGGCGAAATTTTCATGGATTCATGAAGTCATCCCTCATTCAAAAAAATGTTAAAAACTGCTACTACAACTAACTGCACCCACTGCGGACTAACTGGAAAAAATAATTGTGATAAAATTCAGTTTATCGATATTTTTAACCAGAGAGTAACCAACAACCTATCCTTCTACTGAAAGGACTGCCATATTATTTATTAGATACAAATATGTGTTTTGCATGTAATTTATTTGCCAGTTACGATTTACGATACATTAACGAATATGAATTATAATATTGAACGCATCATTCGGTATGATGTAACAATGAAATTTGCGAAAAAATAAAAATACTTAGGTGACTTTCCACGCGCTCCTACCAGGTATTTTTTTTAATTTTTAACACGAACTGCCACAAATTCCTTTACGATAATAGGGATTTCTATTCGCAATACAAGTTTCTAACACAAGGTTGCCCTTCACTTTTGGAGTACCATGAGATTGAAAGGATAAAAACCTCCACGAATCGGAATTGTTCTTAATGATAAAAAATTCGATTTCCATTACTGAAGAGAATAATTTTTAGATAAACAGCATTTTTTTACAATATTGAACACATAAAATGCAAAGAAGCTGATTTACTGCAGTGAAAATTTCAGGGCATTAATTTATATGAGCAGCGATTTGCATGAAGGATAGCCAACGGGTGAGGTCACATTCGGGAAGGACAAATACATTCCGATTGCTAAGTTACGACAGAAAACCCAAGCATGCGGACGTAATTAATTATTCCAATACACCAATTCCCAAGGGTGCTAAAGGTGAAGCTCGACGACCTCACGTACTAAAACGGTATCAACTAAACTTAATATCAGAAATGGACAATAAAATAAGAAGAAAAGAAACAGTAAAACACCAGATGATACGGATAATATTAATTGGTTTAGACAAATCATTAGTTATCTTGTATATGTTTTGTGGCTTCTCCGTGATAATTTATCATTGATGTCTTAACGATTCGCGTCCTATACTGGGCGCATCGTCAGGGGGAAGATCACTTCACTGACGTCACTTCATCCTGATGATGCGCCCAGCATAAGACGTGAGATGGTGAGATGATAAAAATCAATTAGCACAGGGAAACTGATAAACATGTTCAAGATAAATAAATCCATTGAAAATTTAAAAAAATATATTTTCACTCCTCGATAACTTCATATACTTAACATAATATTAAGGCGTAAGCAGGTTTATAGTGTTCCATTTTAATGAATCAATGTCAATAAAAGATAATCACATTATTACATAATAATTAAAGATTATAAACAGCTTAAATTAATGTTCTTCCCATCTCCACGTTAACTCCTGGCCCAATTACCGAAATTATAATTGTTTCCCACAGAAGAGATAAATATTGGGATAGTCCAATGATAAGTAGCAATATCATGAGTAGCGAGTTTTTTCCATTCGCAAACACCTTTTTTGTTTTATGCTGGAGTTAATCCAAGCACAACGACAGCTTTTTTCCGTCACGTAGGCTCAATATGGATAAAGGGAAATAGGGAATTCTAACCAAGGCTGCAATGGTAAAAACTTACCTTGAAACGGGATCACCACTCCGAATCACTTTACAAACGTGTGAATACGTAAACAAACAGCGATTCCTTCAAGGACTCACGGATATTCAGCGTGGAGGATGAGACTAGATGCATGGTCGTGAGAAGTGAAAGCGAAGAGAAGTAAAAAGTGAGAATTGAGAAAAAGATAAGAGCAAACGGGGATATGTGGCACATTTCATGGGGAGTACCTAGGAGAGGAGTCGAACTGCGGATGCTGACATGAATTTCCAGTCCCAGACACAACAAGAGTTGACTCGTACCTACACCAGTCAATATATATAGAATTGAATACCATATCGATTCTAATTGGAGGGCGAATCGTGTCTACTAGAGAGAAAAACCGTTTTTTCCGCTACGCAGACTGTCGGCGCTGCCACAACACTCAAGCGACGTTAAAATACATAAAATGTTCTGTAAATGTAAAAAGTCCTTATTTGCAACTTATACGCCAGGTAAAATATTTTTCCCATTTTATACGAAACTACAAGATACCCACTTTCTTTGTTTGACACATTTTTTTATTTTAAGTAATTACAACGATTTCTGAATAATTATCAAATGAAAGGTTTGATTTTGAGGAAATTATTCAATTACAGAACAACTTCCTTCCCGTGAGTATATAAACCAAAGAGTATATATAAATATGGTAATATCGCAAAATAATAATCAAAGATAAAGCGTATACATTATTGCATTTGTAGCTATAGAGCTATATCTCAGTCTCAATTAAATATGATTAAAATATGACAATAACGTTCTCTGCAAGCCTGTGGCTATAATGGCCTGGTTTCTAACTCCATCCAAAAGACTTGGTTGAAGTAATCAAGATAAGTTAGCGACTTGAACGGATGCTACTTCCATAAAACCATGGCTGCTTTATCTTAGTCTCGAACTCATTTGTGACGATTAATGGGTTGTCGTTGGCGCGGAACTTTACACGTAAAAGTCGATATTCCAAGATGACCCATGTACTTGGAGAAAGGTGTGGATTTTATTTATCCGTGTATTAGTTGTGTTAAAAAGTATGTACCTCACGAAATCACATTATTTTATCCCTACCCGCTTTACGTTTACAATACATACGGGAGAAAGGTGTCCACAGCTGTCCTAATACGCGAAAAGTATGCGCCGCTGCAGGTAAAGGAAACGAGAGGGTTTTGCGGGCGACGTACAGAGGCGAAATACGACGCGGTGCGGTGAAACGGCGATTAAATCATTCGGTGTAAAACGAGTTTTAGCTAGAGCACTCAGTCCTTCTACTTTCTTTGGCTTGCCATGCTCTTAGGGCCCTCGGGTTCGACAACTTAGGGTCCTCCTGTGGGTCACTGCGTGGGGTTAGCGACCTAATGCGATCGCGGGAGTTTCCTATTTCCTATGGTTTCTCGTGGGTCGTGGCTTAAGATGGGGGCCGAATGAAGTACCTTAAGATGCCGCTTATTTAAATTTCTCCGTGAATGAAACTATAGGACACAGTGCTGAAATATTTTCAACAATAGAGCTCAGTGATACTTTTGAGAACCAGAATTTTCCCAATACATATTTTAAATCAATAATAGTACTGACTCCTGCAATAAAAGCAATGCAGTGCCGGCAATAACTGAAGAATCGGTTTTACCAGTAAATCGATATTATTGCGTATTTTTGTACATATTTATTGGCAATGAGCAATACTACCTGAATAAAGGCTTCGGGAAAAGTTACCAACATAATTTCAGTAGTACTGGCCATAAACTAAAGTATCATTTGTGCACTAGGATAGGAATATATGGGTTTTGCCATCCCATTTATAAAATAACGGTCTGATATAAGAAGGATCCTTCTACAAGAACGGCGTTTAACGTCAGAATACTTCTTTAAAAATACTTTAACAAACAATTTAACGAAAATTACGACAGTGATCATTGTTACAACTATAAAACCTGGTTTCTCATACTTAACGGGATAATTTAGAATGTATGGCATTCACTAGATATTGCGACAAATGAATAATTGACTTCCCGATAAAAATAATTCTTTTTATTTTCGAGGCTTAATGGAGCGACGCGCTTCACGATCTAAATTTAAGAATATAATCATAATTTAGTGCCAGCACCTAAAAATAACGAAAGAGGTAAATAAGAAAATGTCTAACTAACTGAATTGTAATTAAAATAATTCCGTTCTTATTTTTTCTCATAAACTTCAGTTAAACTCAATTTCTCAACAATTTATCTACATCCTAGGAATTCCGTACCGATTTCTAAAACGAACATCTCGCAGAAATATTTCAAGGTTAAACCAAGAATAAAACCCCCAAATAAAACAAGGATAAAACCCCGAATTCATTAACTTTCTAGAAGACATGTTTTTTCTCAATGTAATCATTTTTGTTAGATACACGACTCTGTGCCATAATGTTTGCTGGAACTATCCACGTGTATTTACATAACCCCATAAATAAGAAAACACTTTAGCAACGCCAAGATGTGGAGAATGATTCTTTACAGATGCGAGGCATGAACGGAGGCAACAGCAAATAAGAGGAGGACTGAAAACAATGGGTATGCTGCGCTACAGGAGAATAATGAAGACCAAATAGACGGATCGAATAACTAACGAGAAAGTTCTATGAAGAGAGGTTGAAGAAAGAATTCTACGCAAAACAATGCAGGGATGTACTCATCGGAGATATCCATATATGTAAAAACCTCAGTACTTTTCCAGTGTTTCTACGAACACACACCAAAACCGGTTAGGTATATCTGAATAACGAATCGTTGTTCTACGTCCGGTCCCAGCTGATACTTCCCGTTGGGAAGATTTCTACTTCGCATATCATTCAGAGCCTGACAGATAATAATCGTTCAGGAAAGAGCTTGATCAAAATGTCTTTCCCGCCTTAAATTATCGTTCCGTCTCGTCCAATTTCATCCCGAATATACTGTCCCAACACTTCTCTCCCCCTTAGAAATTCCACCCCGGCCCATAAAATTCGTCTTTGGGACGATTTCCCCGTTTCGTCCCATGCCTTGCTTCATTAGGTTGG
>LYUA01000853.1:241305-259902 GCA_002093875.1 Calopteryx splendens
GGTACCAGGTCATCCTGGGAAATCACAGGCGGTACAGGGAAAGAAACTGGCCCCCATGCCCAGATGTGTGAATTCGACATGCTATTGGGCTTACAATTAGTATTGGGTGAGCTCTACCCTCTTCTACTCTAATTATTCTACTCTAATTATTTTCACACTATATTTGCCATGAATTCATCCGCTATCACACATCAACTCACCTTGTACTGATTAAATCCATTCCAATACAGACTTTAATTGATTCGAAAATATCGATACGACGAAATTCAAACTCAGGAAAATCGTCCATATGCACCGAATAAAGACGTTTATCTATCTATCTAATTTCGAAAATAAAGTATGACATTTGTTAATATTTATTAATTTCGATTTCAATTCAATAAGAATCTTTTCAACAACTTCGAACGTTAAGACCAAGATATTTTAGGTGAATCGAACCAAGTTATATTATATGGATAGATTCAAAAGCACCGATCCTCCTTTTCAAATAGGCCATTTTTGAATGCTAAATCGTGAAAAACATGATTTTTTAAAATTCATTAAGGAAACGGATTAATGAATTTGGCGATACACGCTCCGACTTCGGACGCTTATCGACTCAATTCCCAATTGTAGTATTCTTACAAAGAAAAATGTAATGCCTTAGAGATAATGTATCAGTGAATATAATTCGCTGAGAAAGCCGAAAATATAATCCGAAATAAGTATTCATCTAAATTAGTTTATTTCTGTGCCTCACGAAACCTTCACTAATGTCTCCGTGGATTCAAAGGCCTTCAGCCAGAAAACAATTAAAACAAAAAATGTACAAAAGCGATATATAATAGACAATAGTATAAAATGGAAGGGGGCGAAATATAATTACTTACTATGTTATTACATTTTGACACTGATGAGACTGGATTGATGGGAATTGGCTGACCGTTCTTTTTCACAACTCGCGATTAACTAAGCGCGTATTTCACCTCTCATATCGGTTTCCGACGCATTACTCTCTTGGTCAACATAATTTCTCCCTCATTCTGCCGATATTATATTAGTGTGGTCGTCACAATATAGATATTGAAAGCGATAAAATCTTCTCATTCCCTTTACAAGAAGCGATCTTAATACGGTGGGGCACGCAATATTTACGTTACCCGTATCATAACACCTTTCGTTTAGATAACCGTTTAAGAAATCAAAATGCCTGACAGAAACACCTCCTTTCGTCTTGTATACAAATTTTACCAAAGTCTGAAAAATACAAGCTCGGAATCGGAAATTGTCCTAACACAGCGGCCGTCATGCGGCCGATATGGAAATGTGGTCGTGCTGACCATTAGTCTACCTGTTTTTAAAATGGAGACACGACCCCACTACCAAGAGATTAATCGATATTCTAACGCCGTTATCATAAAATGGGTCAGTTGCTGGTTATTGACGTTAAGATTTGATCAGGACACGACCAACTCCAAGCAAAGAATACCACTCAATCAATGAAACGTTACATTTCCGTTTGTATTAAATTACACTGCAAAATTACAAAGTGATCGAATTAGAACATTTCTTTTGGATGGGGATTGTTTTAAACGCCATTATTCGAATAATGGATGTTATTACAGAATGTAGGAACAACCACTCATCTATCCCAGCCCTAACCATCCCTATACCTACCGTAGCATGCAAGACTTCGCTCTTTCACACTAATATCGTTGTATTTCTTTATTACTATGCATTCATTAAACAATTAGCAATGCAGGCACTTACAACACGCGGGTATATACCCGATCGGCGAAGGGTTTCAATCATTCGAAATGTAGGCAATAACTTTATAAATCACGCCCTGCGAAATTTAGACAAACGATAAGGTGCAGAGGGACCTAATGAGCAAATTAATAGGACTTGTAAACAGCCTCGTGGATTAGATAAACGGGACCATACAAGCTAATTGCGAAAGACATCATCAATGACCCTTCCCATTGAGTCCATCCATATCGAACAACTCCATGCCCTCGCTCAAATATTTTTGTTTAATTCTCAACGAATCGAGGAATTTTGTACTCTTCATGCCAAGACTATTGGAGAAAAATTACTTTCTTTAGGGAAAGGAAACATCTGTCGGAAGATGATTGAGTGGGAGGGGATTAATCCGCATTCGACAGTCAGGGTGAGCAGCTGGAACCGATGAGTCCACTTTTGCTGGAGGAGACACTATGATGTTTTGTGAAAATTTCGCTGCTCCAGGTATTTTATTCATCCCAAATTGAAGATAACTTTCTCTTACTATTTTTCATACGTAATCCACCGCGAAGTGTGTCTACTTAGCTCTTTTAGTACCGTTCCTACGGAACTAATTGCGTAGTGCATCAATACTCCAGAAAAGACAAAAGTGTATCTACTTTGTGACTCAATTTTTAGAAACTTTGCATGTGATGTAAAAGGTTTTTCGTGATTAATTTCCTGGTGGGACCATAAAAGGAAAGGGCTTTAACATTCAATTACTCTAAAACTGTAAAGAAAATATTATTGACAACTTTGAACGGGAGCGTGATGTTTCATGGATTCCGCAACTTGGTCGTCGAGGAGTGAGGTTAAGCGTAGACTGGAAGATTTTAAGACGTGGGTGCGGAGAAGAATGGAGAAAATAAAATGGACGGAAGGAAAAACAAACGAAAAAGTTCTAGGCTTGGTAGGGGGAGAGGAAAGGTTGCTCAGGGAAATTCGAAGAAGGCAGGAAAGACGGATGGAGGATATATTGAGAGGCAGTGGAATGCTGAAGATTGTGGTAGAGAAGAGAGAATGGTGGGTCGGCGAGGTAGATGGAGAGAAGGCACAGGCATTTTGGACGGCATGAAGAGAGAGGTAGAAAGGGTTGAAAAATGTTTCTTTGTAAGCTGAAAGGGTATTTAGTGCAAGACATAGTAAGGAGGCGAAGCAGAGCTTAAGACCCTAAAATAATCATGAAATTGTGTAGATGGGTTCGATAAAAACGTGCCTCTAACTAGCACAACACTGCTAATAATAAATGATTAAATAATAATAAGGAAATGACACTGAGAACTCTGTACACCCGAATAATGCAACAATGGGTGGGAAGTCATCGTAAAAATATCATTTGGCTTGATAGCGATACCAACCCGCAAATTCAAACTTGCGGGAGAAGTCGGTCGACGAGTGGAATTGATTGAAGTTCGGGAAAGTAACTCACTCGTTCTAATTTTATTCGACAATTTCGATCTAGAACCAAATATTATTCTTCATTTTGATTCCCAACTCGTGGCCACGGACATCGAGGTGGCACTTGATTTTATTGAAAATTTTCCACCAATTGGGCTACCCTGCAATAAACGCCGAGGTCACAAATGAAACTTTTCCCGCCCTGATCCCTTGTTCTGGATGCGTAACTCTGAGCGGGGTCTGCAAAGAGCACCTAAGCACCGCTTCCTAACCTTTATGTCACGCCTATCAACGAAGCGCTCAATGAAACTCATTTCTTCATTTTCCTCCCAGAAAACATTATATACGCAATTTATAATTCATTAGTAACAGTTACCACACGACAATGAACTGAACCAACCACTTACCAAGTTTTCTCCCAACTAGTTTATCACATTTTCTCTACATGGATACTTTCTTTTTTAAAAAAAGGTCTCAGTGCTATAATTCAATAATCGCTACAGCCATTTTTCATGCTATTTCGAGATTATATCCCAATGCCTCAACAAAGAAACATCAATTCTTCCCCACATATTTCACTATACGATAGGTATATTTCAAAATTGCCATATAACCAGCGATTTTTTTAAAGCTTAACTGTCTCTGGTCAACACAATTCAAAACGTTAATAAAAAACTAAGTTTCCCCATACAAACATCCGGACGCAAATTCACTCGCTGATAACGTAAAAATTTGAGTACAGCCTCGATTCTGCGCATAGTTAAAAATATGAATACATTGAGATGGCTTTGCGCAATCTACTGCGCGTTTTACGCAAAGCTACTCGATAAATTAGATATAATTTTACCAATAAATCGGAAAAAAATGACGCGTAAAAATGAAACGCCATAAAAACACTGCAATTCGAAAATT
Organism: Calopteryx splendens; assembly: GCA_002093875.1. Taxonomy (NCBI): domain Eukaryota; kingdom Metazoa; phylum Arthropoda; class Insecta; order Odonata; family Calopterygidae; genus Calopteryx; species Calopteryx splendens. Next base: position 245,377 of record LYUA01000853.1, read on the forward strand.
TTGCCATCGAGGGCAGAAGAAATAAGTTTTTTTTTGCGACTTACAGATACAAGTTCTACGGCATTAGGTGGATGCATGTGTGATAGTCACAATTCGGTACTCCGGTCCACTATTCGCGAACACAAGGAATACGCGCATGGAACCTTGAAAGGAAAACGGAAACGCGAAGCAGTACTCCTACGGATCATTTTGCTGAGATACTCGAAAAACTTTGCTCTTTAGCCTTCCACTTGCGCCCGACCTTGCATATCGTGGTTTTCAAGAACAGGTTCTAAGGAGAGCCTGGGTCCTGGCGCCTGCTCTTCCTCCCCGGCCATTCCGAGCGCTGAGAGCCCCAAATAAAAGAACAAACGCCATTCTTACTCTCGTGTAAAGCTTTTCGCACAGACCCCGCCACAGTTACCCTTCGACAAAGCAAGACCACATATGTGGGAAAACTAGACTAAGCTAGCATTCATTCTAAGCAGGAGTATTGCAAAATCTACGTGACTCCTTCATGGAGATTCCATTAGAAGACGACACGAAGAAGAGCTGATGCAGACACGGATTTGCACAGACATCCATTGTGGTGATAATGCCACAAAAATCTATATCCATACCAGCATGATTTCAGCCACGAATATTCATCGTACTTATGGATCATTTGTGGAATAAACCAGTGGCTTCAAGCATTATTACTCTTACGTTCCACCTTGAGAAATCACACCAAGGCTCAGGTCAGACTCAGGCAAGAAATGCTCAGTTTTTTCCTAATCAAACGAACTTCTTTATTTTAAAGTACAGATGTTGCATATGAATAATTTCCACAATTTTAATAATTTTTACATAATGAATTAAAATAATTTTATTAAATGGATACGGAATAATTATTTAATCGTATAAATCAAATTTTGCCAACATCTCAAAATCATTTATCTCACCCCGCTCGGGTCCCATCAATAGCTCAGTTGAGAAACACTGGAATAAAGCGTAGGCATTTAACATTGTCTATAGCGCGATAGATGTCCCAGCGACGTGGGGCAATAACCACTACACAGCTATAACATGGCTCACCCAACAATAAAACCTAGATTGGAAAAATGCACAACACCACGAATTCTGCTACAAAATTGGGTTAATGGGAATAAATAATCCGAGCCTTATGATGTGAGGCACAGTCTACGTGTACTAGCTTATTTAGTGCCCCCGTGGTTATTGATGATTTTCAAGTTCCGCTTTCGCGTACGGTAACCAGTGTTGGGAAAGCCAAATGAGTCAATCCAGAGGTAGTCCCTACTATCAATCAGTGCTCAACAGCGCAGGTGTTAACCCACTTCTGACATAATGCTACTAGCATTAGTCAAATTTCATAGCCTAGCTACCGTTGCATATTAATGCAACGAATAATCAAATTTAAATAATATCGGCGGGTTATCCATGAAAACAAATTATTATAAGGATTTGCATTCAAGCTGAAGAGTGCATTGATGTGGATAAGTAAATAATAATGCAAAACACGCATTTATAATGGGACGAAAGGATATGACGAAATACGTTCATTAATTGAAATAAACATCTTATCTTGATACATTTTAAAGCTAAGTGAAAATAATTAGCAATATCATATAAATTCCGTTTTGGAATAAGCAACCGGATTGTAATTATCCACTAAATATGAAATTTCCATTTGATTTACTAAACATTATTTAGATATTTTTTCATTAGTGGAAAAAAAGGGAAGGTAAACGGAATAGGTGTGAGGAGAGTTGAAATGCTGTTTCAAACAACTTTTACTTGTTTTCTTTCCCGTTAAATGACAAAAAAATATATTTATAATTTTAATGAGAATTGAGATATACCATATATAATTGATTATATTAATATATTATGATAACAGATAGTCCTTTCCAAAGAAGGGGATTTCAACAGCTGCTACAAAAACTAGCAACATTTCCATATAAAAATTTCGAGGTTCAACGATTCAAATAATGCAGAGTTAGCATGTCAAAATGCTAAACAAATCGCGCCGCAAAAGGTGAAGGAACGAACTGCAATTGCAGCGAGAAGCTTTGAATGAAAGCATAGTGAAACCAAAATATGAAATTGAGTAATTAATCTTTCGGCTGAATTTTCATTAAAATTTTGAAATACGCCTCGATGCGACGTCCTCCTTGGCTGAGTTTATAAATTAGCCGTCTGCTGACCAAACAAAAAGATTCATTCAATGAAAGGCTTCATTACTCCATGGCCAAGGAAAAACTGATGCCGGTCCATTGGCCTCATTTTTTTGACAGCTGATCTAAAGAGATACTTGAATTTTCTACCCTACTTTTGTGTGGGTCCAACTTCCGAAATACAAAAATTAATGCGAAAGCTAGATTTTCGCACAAGGGCAATAAAAAATCTACAAGTGGACCTGTCAGAGCGTTACACAAGAAAAAACTGCTTCTTTGAGTTTTCACTAAACTTATGACGGAATTAAAGATTCATCGATACACCAAGAATGTGATTCCAGTGGTGAATAGTCAATAATTAGCATAAAACTACGAACTACACTGTACGACTTCAGTCATTTCTTACATCAAAACCAAAATATCAACAAAATGAAACATGGTATGTTTTGTCAACAGTTGAACCAGAGGATATCTCGATGGTTATGAACAATGGTATAAAAAAATTAGCTAAGTTAAACATCATTAAAACAAGAAAAATCAGGTGGCAAAATGTTTTAGTCCTCAATCACCGACTACGGAAGTTGGACACACGGTTAGTGATACGTAAACAAAGAGCATGCCAATGGAGAGACAACCTTCGTCAGTTAAAACAAAGGGCCTATGGCTACAGATATTGTGTGAAATTAATACATTAGTTATCAACTCTAAAGACTCAGCTACTAGGATAAATATAAAAGTGATAAAAACAGATCTCACCGTGATGACAGATACGATTCTCCCGTACACCTTATTCTGCAGCGGCAATCGGATTCCAAATTATCATCGTTTCTCGAAAAACAAAGCACTCGTTTTCCCGGTGTTCACTAGTTACACTAAAGGAAAGGTTCCTAAATTGAAATAGCTCGGACTAAATAGAAATTTTCACTAAATTGAACGGACACAGCTTTATGTCTTCGAGATACAAAAACGTATGACGCTTATCAACCTCACTCTCACAGGTCACTCGAGAACCTCATGAAACTTTTCAGCACTTCCATTCCAGAAGTTCAAGTTGTCCACAGTAGATGGCACCAGAAAGCAAAGCATGAGTATTAGAGAATAGAGGAACAGATAACATTTTTTGCAAACCTGACGGCAGCGCTACTGACGAGACATGGAGGAAAGAATAAAAACAAGTCTCACTTTTTGGCGGAATTTTATGGAGTGCAGTGTGGATTTCTGCTATTTTCATAAACAAGTAAAGTGAAAAAAGAATTTGATTTATCGTGAATTTTTCTTTTCCAAATAGTTCTATATTGATTTGATTGTTTCTATATCTATTTGATTGATATTTTTTAATTTCCAGAAATATTATTTTAGCTTTTTATATGGATGTAAAAAGAGGTGGTACACGTGATGAATGTGTGGAAGGAAAAAGTGACAGAAAAATTTAATGTATGGTGAATTTAAATTTTCAAGCAATTCCAGTTTGAAATTCGTTTTACTTTTATGTCTATTCAGATCTCATTTTTTTCGTATGACAAACACTTCTTACTCCTTATTTCATGGTTTGGTGAAATAATTTTATCATAAGAATCAACAAATGCACCTTTTAACCGTTATTAATACAGGAAATACAAGTAAGAGGTTCTCATTGGGCTAAATTAACATTAAATGTTAATACTTTTCAAGGCAACTACATTTTATTCCATGGTAACTATGTTATAGCTGCATAATCATATTATTCCTTTTGCTGCAAGTCCAAAATGTCTTCATCATCAAAATTATTTCATTAACTTCCAAAGTTCTTTCATCGGTGTATATACTATTTATCTTCAAATTATATATATTTATATGTAAAGTATACAAATGAGAAGACCTTCAGCAATAGGGGAAAAAATATAAAAAATTAACCATAAATAAATACTCATATGAAATATAAGCAATATAACACGGATAATCAACAATATATAATATGAATTACGTCATTTGTTCAATAAACACAAAATATGTGCATAGTAATTTGAAGATAAGTAGTATTTGTATAGTAAGGCTATGAAGGCTGATGGTCCCAAACATTTATAATATATAATGAAATCTTAAGACTGCAACCCTGGTGCTATGAATGTATACTTTAATCCTCTGAAATGGCTACCAATCAATATTTTTGTGTGAAAACTATGTGTGAAGACAAAATGGAAATGGCATGCCATTAAACACTAAAAAGCATTCAAATGGTATTGATGATCTAAGAGTTAATCAAAGAGTATTTAAAGAGTTTAATGGGATTTCTGAATAAAATCCACCACAATTATAAGTGCAAATTACAGAACAATGATAATTACCTTTCAAATCATACTTGAATTCATATATATTATCAAAATGTAATGAAATCAGGATCCGATAGATAACTCCTATTCCATCCCATCCTCCTCATTTCTTCCTTGCAAAAAAATATCTGGGACATTATTATGAGGTAATCTTGATGGAGAATATTTAGAAATTGGATTAAGCAACACAAAGAAAATAATTTATTATAAAAATACATATCGATAGTTCTTGTATAATAACGATAGAAATTGGAATGATATCCTCACAGAAAGGACTGTTAGTCTTCCATTTCCCACAACAACCACATATATAAAATTTTAAATAGTAAATATATACTATTCTTAAAATATGTGTTCAATGAACTGAGTAGTGTACATATCTAACATTGTAAAAATATCTACTGATTAGGTATCACAAGATCAAGAGTAATACGTTTCCGCTGGATTTCAACTTGAACAATTTGAACCTCAATTTTATCACCCAATTGAGGAAGAGACATTCCATACTTCAAGCGTGCACTTGGCAGCAGCCCATCTCTCCCCACACCAATATCAACAAATGCTCCAAAATGTGTTGTGTTCCGAACAATGCCTACAAAATAAAATGGACATTCATTCATTTCTATATGTACAAAATAAAACACCAAAACAACAAGCAAAGGTTGAGAGATAAAGATACAAAAACTAGTAATTGTATGGGAGTCCAAAATAAGACACAATTTTATATAAATGAGCCACTAGAAATGTGATCACATGGTCTGCCATTTATGACTTTCAACTATTTAACTATGGCACTTCTAATGCTGTAGTAACTTTGGACTATTCTATTTTGTGAAAGCTCTTCTCTTCTCCACACCATTTAATTAGACAGAAATAATAAATAGATGGATATACCAAGGAAATTACCCATGAACGAAGTGGCTCCATGGAAACTTGGTTTAAATAAATGGGAATAATTGACATGAATAAATACAGTAATGGGGGGACACCTGCCATGAAAAATAATTTTATTTGACTGGGATTCAAACCAAACCATTTGTCACCTAAGTTCATTCAGTTGTAATACAAAGATGTACATCCTGTTTCAAGGAGAATTTCTGAAGATAATGAGGATTAAAAGTTCCACTAACTCCAATTTGTACCATAGTAAGCAAATCCTGCTAAATAAGCCATAATAATGTGGATACTTTTCTCGCTAACCCAAACCACTTCACTTCAATCAAAAAATCATGTAACTTTATGACTTTTCTCTCAAATAATTATTCGCTACTAATGTAAACATATTACTCGATTAGATTATGTTCACTGGTGTGCATGGTTCCATACAATGGTCTTCAAGAAAATTTCCATTCAATTATTCTTCAACATAACTTAAATCACACAGACAATATGCTGTCAGCACTCATCACACATCTAAAAGGTCTAATTAAGTAATTGGACAGAGTTCAACTAAATACCACTGGATGTGACCAAAAGTATTAATGTTATGGATTTATTGCAAAAAGTCCAATATGTTTTACAATGTGCAATGAGAGCCCCTTGAATATCAAAAATGACAGGTGAAACATTAGAAAGGTACAGAGCACTTTAAAGAAACAATATAAATTTGAATACATTTTTAATGTTCTTTCCAGGATTTATACTTAATTTAATTGCCATATATGGTAATTTACTTGTAGAGCATAAATAAATTATAAGTAGAAACTTATAAATTTAGTTTTATTTGCATAATGAATTTCCACAGATTACAGCCTGCCACCATAACTCACATTGAGTTGACTTTTGGCATTGCGGCTTATTAAAATCTCATTCAAAATTGAGAAAAATAAAGCTCATGTGATATTAAATAAGAAACATAAATGAGAGATTTAAATACTAATTTTCCCCTCAAAAGATTCATGGGTGTAAAAAAAAATACCAAAATAGGTATCCTGTGTTGATACTTGACTTGCATATTCTTATTTTCATCTCCTTTTTCGTTCATGATCTTTTAATGAAACAAAGACCTACTTCTTCACCATAAAAAAATTGCTAGTTGGTCAGCTAGCACTTACTGCCGATCATGTACCAATGACTGCCCAAAGTACATGAAAAAACTACTAAAATAGTGGATTACTGATGGACTTAGAAATATATTCCCAATGGATGAAATTCCACCCATATTTTGCTTCTCCAAAGAGGAATTACAGAAATGAGCTGATTTTTTAAAATGAGTCACTAAACAGCGCCGATCCAACTGCTTAATATATTTTGTCCACAAACCTGAGAGCACATCTCCCGGACTCAAGTCTTCCATAGATGTCACTCCTCTTCGGAAAAGAGGTTTCTTAAATTCAGAGCGAAGATCATGGTCTGGAGGCTGAGTCAATCCATCAGTCACCAATCTGGCAAGCTCATCACTGATATTCATTTCCATTGATAGAGACTTCAAGCCTGAAAAACAAAATATGAATTAAACATAATGAATCTTGAAATTAGTTAGAAACTCTCCCAGCCTTCACCTTTTCCAGCAATATTTGGTTTTAAATTGAAACACAAATACTGAGCTAAACTGAGACAATATTAATTCCCTGAATTCAAATTATTTTGCACTGTTCATCTTCAGTTAATGACAAAACTATTTTGTGGATGTAAACAGGTATTCCTGGCAGTTGGACAGCCGAAGAAACTCAATAAATGACTGACATCAGATTAAAAAAAGTAAAAGTGGAGTAGGAAGGAACATGGAAAGCCTAGTAAATGAAGTAAGTCCTAAACTTCTTGAAGGCAGAGATAATCATACCCTCAGTTGGGGGCTAATTTTACGTTATCTTCCAGTTAATGATGATCCCAACAACAGATTTGAATACATAGCATACTCTAATTATTATTATTAAATGACCCCCATGTGTAACACATTTGTAACTAACACCAAAATACTTCCAGCAGATGGTAGATCCATCATCACAGTAATTAACTGGAAGGTTGGTTTGGTAGTTGAGGGTAGAGCTCACCCAGTACTAAGCCTAATGGTGTGTGGAAATTCACAAATCAGGGTAGGGTGGCCAGTTCCCTTCCCTGTGCCGCCAGTGATTTCCCAGGATGACCTAGTACTCGAAAATTGATACACAGCATGGGTGAAGCTGAGGGTGCCAAGAGGCATCACCGGGAATCGAACCTGGGCCTTCAGTCCGTAGCCCAGTGCTCTAACCACTGGACAACCACGCCCCTGGTAGATGCATCGTAGATGTGATAAGAACGCATGCATAACTTATCCAAAGGGAGAGAATATACATGGCTTGTGGATAAAGAGTAAAATGCAAAAGAAATCATCTTTTAAGCACTTATTGCACCCAGTAGAGTACAATGAGTGCAACATTTTTAACTTATGAATTAAACACAGTGTAAAGGAAAGCTGCTCTATTCATTAAAAATATTTCAAAATGAACAGAAAGCATAAAATGGTTAATGATACTGTCTCAGGCATAACTCTTCAAGGAATTTCTCCATATTCCAAGGAACGGGTCCAAAGAAACTTCAATTCCACAAATCACGGTGTATTATAACAACCATGGTTTTTCTGCCATGCAGCATCATTAGGTGATGATGCACATGGGATGGGAATACATAAGATCATGACTTACCAATATTAGCTACTGCCCTTCTCATTTGATCAATGAATCTTGGTGACCCAATATCTGTCAGGTCTGCACCACATCTCCTTACAATCCTAAAATAAATTTGATGATCCGTCATAATTCCTCAAAAATTTGTGCACAGATATTTATAATTTAAAAAAAATTCATTAGAACAATACAAAAATTAATTTATATCCAAGTAATTAAAATGATTATCCTTTGGGAAAATCCATGATTAGTGCGTTAACTACTGAACATTCACCAACTCGCCACTCTTGGGCTTGCTTCACATGCCATCTTTGGATGTGGTATCTCATGAAAACAGTGATGCTCTGACTTCAACAACACTCCAACACTGCTCAAGCAGTTTTCCAGGAGGAGGTAAGATTTCGTGTCATGGTTGCTTGTAGTTCAGAGCCCACTTGCTGCATTGAGACGGAATTTTGATGCACTTAATACAGGCTGTACTTGTGCTCATTGGTCGAGTCAAATTAGAAACTTTTGGGAAATACTAGGTACACACTAAACAATAAACTGACTAATATATACTCATTATTTTCTCTGATCATTTGATATCATCAGCTGTTGAAATAATGTTTCACATATTATTATTATTGCTTTGCCACTCAAATAATTACATCTGATACATGCAACAAACTTGACCTCCAAACAACGCAATGTTTATCATGATTTTATCTTGACACTCATACTAGTCTTACCTCATTAATTTATAGGAACCAAAATGATGTAAATTTCAATAGTAACTAGCCATAAATTATACATTAAATACTCTTTTATTTATCTGTATTGGCCATTCAATGACATTTTGCTTTCAAAAGTAAGCAAATGTCTTTCCCAAGAACTCTAACTCCTGTGCATCAAGTCCCATTTTTTTGATTAGGTAAAAATATGCCTGATGCCAATTTGTATTTCCTGAAAAGATGAAGCCGCTACTTGTGAAAAACTTTCAATGTTACTTTAATGTACTTTCTGGAGGTTGACCATCTGTGTAACATAGCATCTATTCCAGAAAATGTCAAGTTTCCAACATCCTACTCCAAAATGGATGATGCTCCACTTTTTTGGGATCCTAATGACATTTTCTTGATACACTTACTTTTTGGCATGTTGGTAATTAAATTTCTGATAAACAATTGGTTCATGACTACAAAAAGCAAAAAAGGTATTGCACAGTCTCAAATTTCAAGAGAAATTGAATAATATTATGAACAAGCTTGCCATTTTTTTCTTGGTATGGATGTGATTGTTTTCTTGTTAAACATGCTAATGCATTTGCTTCTGAATACTTAGAATAATTAAGTTTTGCACACAAAATAAATTTTAAAATAATTGTTTTTATTACTGAATTTGCAAAAATAATACATTTATCTGTAACCAAAACCACAAGTATGATACTAAAACAGAATCGTAAAATGTCCCAATCTAGAAGAAATTTTTAATTAAACTTTTTTCTTAATTTGACAACATTATTTATTTTACATAAAAAAATTGTGCACACGTAATATGTAATATTTATGATACAATTATGACAAATTTTATCAAATACATTCAATTTTATATTCAATGATACATAGATAGTATTCCAGATTTGAAATCTAAAACGATGCCCTGACACTCAAGGATGTTTTTCTGACTTCATCAAAGAGGGCAAAATAAAGAAACCTTTATATGCAATTGGTGTATAAAAGCCAGTAGCCAGAAGTGTCTGGTATTGCGACAAAAGTATCGCGAAACTAGTGTCTTGTTTAGACCAAGCTTAACACTCTCTAATTAATACGGTTTGGCTTTGACTACATGAGGATCTCCATCCTAAAGAAATATTGGTATACTTACTATTGGCTTTCTTGGTACTTTATATTTTGTTAGTATTTTTACAAGCTCAAATGAAAATTGCCCTTTGCATGAAATTACCATTATTGTTACATCAACTATTTTTTTGGGAGTAAAATTTCGGGATGGAGGGTGGGAAGAGGGGGCTATAACCTAATCAGTCCCTTCCTACATCACTAAAGGTTATAAATACTATTTTGTGCTGTGATGTCATTTGGCAAGCATTAGAGAACCCCAAAAATCATACATACCTACACCAAAAAATGAAAAGCAAAGTGTGGTTTAGGGTGTCAATATGACATTTATCTGTCAATCAACAGAAATACTAAATTTGACTACTATGCAGGCCATTTTAATGCCAAAATAATTAGAATACATCTGCATATTTCATAAGGAAATTTGAAATTGAGAGATAAACATAGGAGCAATTGCTTGTATACATATGAAATAAAATGTACACATTGTTAATTTCAGCTTGAAGATGATAGCTAAAATTTCATAAAAAATATCTTCCTTTTAAAACTCCACCACCATCGTCACATCCACGTTTGAAAGATTTCATGAGGTTCCTCCAACAAATTCAGAAAGTAAAGACATTTCAATTGCTCACTGGAATCCTTTGGCAAAAATATAAATGGTAAAACAACATAAATGCAATTCTTGGTCATAAGGAAGTCAGTATCTAATATGTCATCAATGAGGTTGCCCGTAGTCCACAAGGAAATGGCCTTTTCAAATTCACTTAAAAATAAACACTCCATTTTCTAGGAAAACTTGCAAGAAAAAGTGGAGTTATTAAAACTTCTAATGAATGAAATACACTTCAGAAATGTTTTGGTTACATTGTCAGAAAATCTGAGGGTTATGTCTATTATAATAGAACCACCTTAATTTTGTTTCATATTAACGCTAAATGAATAAATACCTCACCTCAGATTAACTCATTCTCTGTAAAAATGCTATTAAAAATTGTATAATTAACCAGAAAAATAAAAAATTTCAATCACTAAAAAAAGTAAAAAAATCAAATCAAGCATCAACTGAAAGAATTAACAATAAATTTATCTAAAATGATTGATCATTTGAGATTAAAAACATACATACCGTTCCGCCACAGTGTATGATTCTGGATGAATCCAAGTACAATCCAAAGGATTCAAGTCACAACTGATTTCTTTAGCTTTTGATTTCTTTCCTTTTGCTTCTGTCCCTGGTCCTTTATTCTTGAAATTGTCACTGAAATAATACATAACATGCAAGTCATGTAACGAAAGAGTAACTAAACACATTATGCACCACCAAAACAGGACTGATATTATTTTAAAGTAATTAATAAACTTGTTTGAGGCAAATGACTCCTCTGGTCAATTACTTTTAGACATGGTGTATTCAACAACCAGTAAATTTATTTGAGACCCTGAATACACAGACTGAATAAATTATGATTTTTAAGTCCAAGATACAACTGTCCTTTAAGTACAACTCACCTCCCTATAAAACATGTTTGCTGTAAAATTCTCACAAACCCAGCACACTGCTCAAAAGACTTGGCCCCAATTCCTTTGACATGTTTCAACTGTTCTCTGTTTCGAAATGGTCCATTTTCACTTTTCCAGTCTAATATGTTTTGAGCTCTTGCTGCATTTAAGCCAGCAATTTTCCTGAAATAAACATAACTCCCCTGAGTAATCTTTTACAAGGGCGTTTTAGCACATGGCATTCAGTCTTGAAGTTTGTGCATATTTTTTATTTGCAATAATGAATGAATTATAATAAGAGTTCACTAGGTTTTTTGCATAATTTTATTTTAAACGACTCTGGTTTTGTTGTAGTACATCATCATGTGATGAAGTTGCACAACAGTAACATGAGTGGTAACAGATAAAATTTCTGTGGAAAACCAAGTGAATTTTTCTAATGAAACTATCACAATAAGGGATGCCAAAAACTATTAATTTTGCACAGACTTATTTTTAAAAATTTGGATGGAATACATTAATTGAGCTCAATTAGGTATCTTAAAATCTGGTATTTCATCAGTGATGATTAATTATCCATTTTAATTTATGAAGGACAAAGAACACAATGATCACCTATGCCAGTTGGAAGAGAAAAACCATAAATATCAGAGACTATATGTCCACTAAGGTTGGATACCAGCATAATCAACATCTTCCTTGAATCTTAAATTCTTGATAGCAATGCAATAGGCAAATGAATGTGAGTAATCATGTTCAAGGTAAACTAAAAAGCAATCTAAAATCTAAAGAAATCCATCACCACTGTAAATTCTATGTAAGCAATTGTTACACAAACATCAGTGATGCACTTTTCAGCAGATTCTTTACCAAACTGACCTAAGAATACAATGAGATGCAGCATTCAGATCAACACCCACAAAACTGACACACTCTACAACCACCTCATCAAGGGTTGAACGGAGTTTGGTGTCAGATATGTCATGTTGGTACATACCAACTCCTAAGTGGCGAGCCTCTATCTTTACAAGTTCAGCCAGTGGATCTTGCAACCTCCTTGCAATAGACACTGCAAATAAATCACAGTAGCCATTAATCACATTCAGAGAATGACATCCAGGGGTGGAGGGAAGTTTTGCCTTGCAAAAAGTTGAAGTCCTTAAATCTTTAAAACTAACCTGCACTTATCAAATTTGTGTCCATCTTTGGGAATTCCTTTTGTGCTTCTGGGCTGCATGAATAAATAGATGCACCCTGCTCACTCACAATTGTGTAAACAACATCAAGTGGCCTAAACCAACCCAACTGAATCAAATTGCTCAAATATTCTTCAGTTTCCCGACATGCTGTTCCATTTCCAAGGGCTACTGTCTCACACCTGAAACAATTATTCAGGTAGAAAGGTATGCTATGAAAACTATATGCTTATAAGTAAGCAAATTGTCACATCACAATAAGGATTTTGAAATACATGCTATAAGTATTTTTAAAAATTAGTTACAATAATATATTACAGTAGATTTATTTCTAAGTGAATGTAAAACATTTAGACACAATGCCAGTTATAAGCAAGTAAAACACTTGATTTTGCTACCTTACATAAATGAAAACTGAAAAATACCATAAATTAACTGAAATAAATATCAATTAATACAATACAATGAACCTAATTAGTACAGATGCCTTATCAGTGAGTGCAGGCCCAAACTATGGTTCGGAATAGTACAATAAAATTTAAAACTACCCACCTCTACCATAGATTTGTCATTATTTTTGTTGAGTTTTTCTTTCAAAATGTACATTCAGAAAAGATACTGATGTTCTCTCAAATATTTTACAGACATGGCAGAAATACAAGGCAAAACATGAATTTTGTTTTCAACTCCGAAAGAAAAACAATATTTTGAACACTAAGCTCTCATTTTCAAGGGTTTACCTGCAGCAATGGACATGCCAGTTACTCTGAATGCTTATAAAAACTGATAACTCAGTCATGGAATAATAGATATAGCTAAGAATGGCATTGGGCGCATATGATGAAGAGATAAAAATTTCTTTACACATTTACTGTTAAGGTGGATACCCATGGAGATTTGATGGGATATTAACCCTCATAGTGCGACAGGCCGCCATCTCAGGCGAAAAGTGAGGCAGGCTGATTTATCAGCTCATATGTAGACCATAGTTAAAAAGGCTATTACATATTATATTTATAAAATACATTTCTTTTTCAGATTTAAATGAATAGTATAATTATTAATGACTTAAATTTATCAAAAACTTAACAAAAACACATACGGATATCTAAAACAATAACTTCATAACATTTTTATCCTAAGGTGATACATTTTATTAAATTACCCTTCGCATTTCTCACTAGTAACGCTGGCAGAAGGTAGTACTAAGAGTTAAACTCAACTTGAAGCGACTTTATTTACTTTTTCTTGTTCCTCAAGATATAAATGCAATCAAGATGGGAAAACACCTATAAAGAATTACACCACGACTAGGACCTTAAAAACATTAATCATTTCCAGGGATTTGTATTGGTACTTAGGATTCGTATTATAGTATCCAGACCTTACCTAAGAGATTATCTTGCTCTAGGCACCAACTCCTTATCATTTCTAAGGGTCCCTTTTAGAATTGCAACTTGAAAGGACAGGGTGCTTTTACATAAAGATATTAACCAGAAAACTGGGATAAGAAATGCATTCTTGCTTTCAGCTAAAATAATCGTGTAATATGAGAATCTTACTAGGAAGCCAGAACATTAAAAAAGTTATAGTGCACCGGTGGTAAAAATTATGGAACATCAAAAAATATTAACAAAAAAATATAGTGCCAAATTTTATACTAGAATTAAGACCTTTCAACATGGAAAATTTAAAAAAATTATTTAAAAAAATTTTTTTAACTCTTCCATAATATAAGAATTTATGTGTACCAATTCACCCATCACCCTTTTTAAAACCCATTTCACCAACAAACAATAAATAACATTCATTTTACAAGGACACTTTATTTCACATAAATCAGCATTTCTTAAATAAGTACATATAAGTTGTTCAAATCGGCATTCATCATTTCGACCTCAATAATTCAATATATTAATATC